>JBBPBX010001205.1:21648-107558 GCA_038048925.1 Garcialebias charrua | reverse complement strand
TCAGTCATGTCTCTCGGTGCAACATATGCTATGGGAATTGCGCCCCCGCGCGATTACCTGAAGGAATACATTCACGCCTTTACGGCAGGGGCGTCAGCGTCGCGCCAGAGGCCCCGCCCTCTGGGTACTTAAGCCGCTGACGCCCATTCATCAATCTCTTATTGCCCTTCACCTCGCTTAAACCTGAACTCTCTCTCTTCGCGGGACTTCTCTGCTGCTTCATCGCTCGATCAGAGGTGAGCTTGCTCCCTACACAGAGCGCACAGAGAATTATTCCTGCGTACTGCTGGGCTAGCGAAAGCTAGTCCGGCACATTTTTCCTTAAACCCAAAGTTTTTTCTTTCTCCTCTTTCCGCAGACTGCTTCGCTCGACGGCGCTAACTGTGTCATACCGCTACCTCTGCTAATTCGTAGCAGTCTAGCCAGCGAAAGCGATGCGACAGAGGAGACGTCTCAAATAAAAAAAATTAAAAAGATCTTGGAAGGACTCGCTCGTCTTATCACAGACATGCCTCCGGAGAAAGGAAAGCGAAAGACAAGACTTCCAAAAAAGACAGGCAGAGCGGCGAGCCCACCCTCGCGCACCTGCCCTAGCAGATGCGGTTTTTCCCTCTCAGCTTAGAATAACAAAAGTATGAGAGGAGGGGAAAACACAAATAAACATAAAGAAACACAGACAGGGACAGAGCCTGACACCCACAAGCCCTGTCGCGAACATGGCGCTGGATGCACCCGAGTCTTGCCCATACTACATCCAGATGCTAGAGGCAGTGAGGAGGCACCGGGTGGACTTCGTTGCCAAGGCCATGGGGGCTGCTGCGGCGCCAGCAGACCTGGACACTACTGAGCCTCTGACTCCCACGCCGGAGCTCGAGAGCATGGCTTTGGACGACAGCACCCGAGTCGAATGGGGCGACAGCCCAGATTTGCTGCCCCCCCATGGTGGACTTAACAGTTGAATTTGACACTCGAGGCATTATGAGCGAAGACGAGATCTCGATTTCAGCCTCAGGTGAATTTTCTGTGGACGATGCCGACGTCGGATTAGAGGAACAGGGAGAAGACCTCTCCCACACCCCGGTGCCTGTGCTCCCGGAGACGGACTTTTCCATCCCTGCTCTGTTCGACTTGTGTCACAGAGCAGCGGACGCACTGCAGATCCCATGGCCGGAGCCTCCACCTCGTCAACAAGTCACGAGTTTGGTAGGAAATAATTTTTACTCAAAGCAGCAGGCCGCCATGAGGCAAAGGATGCCCGTCTTTCCGGACTTCCTCACAAAACTGACTCGCACCTGGTCTCAGGCCAGAGCTCCCATGCTACTGCCGCTCTCGCAGTTTCTCGACATGGACGGGATGGATGAAGTGGGAATAGCCAACGTGCCTCAAATCGAGGACACGTTGGCGTCTCATCTGGCTCCCAAGTCATCTGGGACAAAACCAACTCTCCCCAGCAAGGCCTATCGAGCCTCGGCTTCTCTGCTCAAGAAATGCTATAGGGCTCAGGGTCTCGCGGTGCGCGCAATGAACGCATCCGCAATGATGCAAGCCTACCTGGCTGAAAAACTACATGAGCTCCAGGTAACAACAGACAAGCAAGTTGCCGGGAGCTGCTGGATGAAGCCCGCAGGGCAACAGACTTTGTGTTCCGCATGATGGGGACAGCAGCTGTTGCAAAAGGCAGAGGCATGGCTGAGGTGGTCATCGCGATACGCCATCTGTGGATGACCTTAACTGACCTCCCGGAGGGACAGAAAGTTCCTTTTCTCCACCATTCAATAGAACCGACGGGACTTTTTGGAAAAGCGCTGGATCGAATTCAGACCAGGCTGGACCAGAGGCGCAAACAGGCTGAAGCTCTCCGAGTGGGCATCCCCAGGAGAACCTTCCCCCCCCCAAGGAGTCAGCTGGGAGCAGAGCACCGCAGCCTCAACACCATTCAGCCACACGTGCCCCACCGCAAAAGCGGCCGGCGTACGAGGTCGAGCACCGGCAGAGACCACCGCCGGGCCCACCTCGGACCGAACACGCCTGGAGTAAGAACAGATTTGTTCCCCGCCAGGCGGACCGGTACAGAACCTCCTCGGCGAATCGGGACACCAAACAGAAGCGTGCCTGATGAACCAGGACCGCTTCTTAACTTTACACGATCACCCGCCCACGTGGTACGGGAAATGATCTTTTCACATCCAGACTTTGTTTGTAGCATGGTACAAAAAGCTGGTGACTTTGTTTTAGACACAAATCATGTTCTTTCTGCTGTGAGTGACATAAAGTCAAATATGTCGTTACACATAAGCACGAATAAAGCTCAAAAAACAGCCCCTCTCTGTTTTCTTGACAAAAAAACAACAACAACAAACACAATAACATCAGCAGAACGGGTCCCTCTGTCCTGCCAGCCGACATAAAGGGAGGGGGCCATCTACCCCCTCCCCCACGGCTCACGGGATGTTAGCCTAATCAATAAACCCCAGCAGGGTGCCTCGGTTCTGTCTGCAACAGACAGGCCCAGAGGCGCCTGCAAACAGGTCCGACACTCCTCACAGAGACAGGTGAGGGGGGTCACATGCTCCGGACCCCGCTCTCTTGTAAACCACGGGGCGGACAATACACAAACCAAACAAACGTGACACGTCCGCGCTCCAGGGGTGCGCGCCGACAGAATCTGATGACCCACCTTCCTGGCCACCTATTCAACGGTTCCCAGTAAGGGACGGGGGGCCATGGCAGAAGCCCGCAGGCTAACACCAGCTTCACACGTTCACAAAGGCAGTTGTGATGAAACTGCAGTGTGTGTAAACAAGCCAGGGCTGAATCAGACTCCTCTTCCTTTTAATCGAAGAGGACTGAGCTCTCTGTCACCAACCAATATAAAGTCTGCTCAGCACAAAGGACCATCTCCACATTCTCATGCTGAAGCTGCCCCCTTATCCGTGGTGGGCGACACGCAATGCTCAAGCAGTGATCTTGCAGCACGTGACCGCGCTCAATGTGCTGACTCAGTTCTGCTCTTAAACAACGTACCCCCACCGGGTGAAACACAGCCCACTGGTGGTTTGTCAGGCTCCAGGACCCTTTTAAGGCCGGAGACCAGTAAACCAGGCCCAACCAGGAAACGGGCTGGGGCCAGGAGATCTGCTCGTTTACAAAACTTGCAACCCCTCCGATCCATGACCCCCAACAAAAAGAGGAAACACAGACATTCTGTCCTGCTTTTGTCTAATAATGACAACAGATTGCCTCTGCCCCCAGACACTCTTGATCAGAGCAGTAGGGTGGTACATCTGCAGGAAGGTCCTCTCCCTAACGTGGTTGACCTTCAAGGGACCACAGGAATTAGGGTCCTTGATAGAGAGCTGGTTCTACCACCTGCTCCTCTACAGGGACCTTCCACATCACCAGAAGGAACAGCCTCGCCACTTAGGCTGAGAGCTGTGGCAAATTTCAGTTTGGTGGTGGAAAGGGATAAGCTGGTAGCCTCAGGCCTGCCAGAGAATGTGGTAAATACCATCCAAAATACACGAGCTGGGTCAACTTAGTCTCTTTACGCCCGAAAATGGCATATTTTTGAAGCCTGGTGCACAGAAAGAAATATTATTTCTTATTCATGTGACCTGGCTCAGCTCCTCACCTTTCTTCAGGACTTGCTGGAGAAAGTAGTCCTTTTTCAACAATTAAAGTGTTCCTATCAGCAATTTCGGCCTGTCACGAAGGCTGGGGGAGCAGGACGCCTGGCGCGTACCCGTTCATAATAAGATTTATGAAGGGCGTGCTGAGAAAGAGACCCCCCAGCAGGATCTTGACCCCTGGATGGGATCTTAGTCTGGTCTTGGGGGCTCTCTGTGATCCCCCATTCGAACCACTGAGCGACATTAAGATAGATTTATTATCTTATAAGACCGCTCTTCTCCTGGCTCTTTGCTCGGCGAAACGTGTGGGTGACCTCCATGCCTTGTCCGTACACCCAATGTGTACCAGGTTCGCCCCTGACGGGTCAAAGGTCACCCTAAGGCCTAATCCCGCATATATCCCCAAGGTCTTGACTCTAAACCACAGAAGTCTGGACTTTGATCTCTCTTCTTTTCCACCTGCTCCTGTCCTCACTCAGGAACAGGAAAGGCTGAAGGCTCTCTGCCCCGTGAGAGCTTTAAGCACTTACATGCAAAGAACAGCCGAATGGAGAAAAACAAATCAACTGTTTGTGTGCTTTGCAGCACCTGCTACCGGAAAGGCCCTATCAAAGCAGCGCCTCTCACACTGGGTGACTGAGGCCATAAAAAGGGCGTACAGTAGCAAAGGTCAACAGGTGCCCTCTGGAGTGCGCGCTCACTCTACTCGGGGCTTGGCCACCTCGTGGTCACTGTTCAAGGGTGTACCAGTTGCAGACATTTGTGCTGCTGCGAACTGGAGCTCATTAAACACTTTTGCAAAGCATTACAGTTTGGATGTTACTGCGTGTGATGTCACTCAGGCTGTCCTTTCTAACACACAGTAGAAAGCAGCCTTGAGATGCCTGCTGAATAGAGGCAGATGTTCACACTAGCATGCATTTTACTGAGCATTTCAAGGGCGTGATTGAATTACGTTCACATAGCATATGTTGCACCGAGAGACATGACTGAAAGGGAACTGAAAGTTATTTCATTTCATTTCATTTATTCATTCATTCATTTTAAAATACAAAAAAAATGTTTACAATAAAACACAATTAATACACAAATCAAAATGAAAAGAAGCAGAAGAAGAATAAATCTTATGATGTCTGCTCCTTTTTTTCCTCAAAATATTTAAAACAAAATTTAATATAAAATAAAAGTAATACTAAAAAGAAAAATACGTCAGCTCAAACTGTTTCTTTAAATTAAATTATACTTGATCATATATCTTCAAAAAACTAGTTTTAACCTTTCTCTTAAATATACACAGAGATCTGATATTTTTAAAGTCATCCTCTAAACCATTCCATAAACCTATAACCTGGATTGAAGTACATCTTTCCTTTAAACAGGTTCGAAATCGTGGCTTCACAAACAGTTCTATCCCCTTTAAAAAATAATAACGCTCTCTTTTAACAAAGTTCATTTGAATGTTAGAAGGTAATATGTTTTTGTGGGCCTTATACATAAATATTAAAATGTGATAATCAACCAATTCATAGAATTTCAAAATTTTCAATTTACAAAACAATATATTTTATGGATGGGTGTAATCTTTTCTAGCGATAATTCTTATAGCTCTTTTTGTCAAATAAAGACTGGATTTGTGATTGTCTTACAAGCTTTACCCCAAACTTCAATGCAGTAAATCAAATGAGGAAGAATTAATGTATTACATAACAAAAACAGGGCTTTGTCATTAAATAACTCCTCAGTGGTGGGCAAATGAACGCTAGAGAGCGCTAAAGCGCTAATCCGCTTACAGTGGGCCTAAACTTTTTGTCAGCGTTTTTGTGGTTTGACTAACTTTTATAATTCATAAGCGGATTTGTGCTATTTTTATTTAAAATGCAGTACCGCTAATAACTAATTATCTATCAGTAAAAACCAATAAACTTATTTACAAGCTCTTATGCTGGCTCCGTAGCTGCTTGTTTTACCCTTTTCCCCTCCCTCACCGTAAAGAGCAGAGAGGAGGGAGGGTTGGAGGGGGAGGGAGCAGAGCGGAGAACAGACTCGGATCTACCATGTAGGTAGCCTGGTTAAAACCAGACCCTGTCCTTCACTTCGCTTCAGACAAGGGTCTGGACTTTTTCCATAGAGAAACGATTCTTGCTGGAGGCGTTGGCCTCTGCTGAGGAACAAAACCATTGGATATTTTGAACAGGGAAAGCATTCTGCTCCCTCCCCTCAGAGCCACCCCCCGTGCTCTGGTGAACTTGACTGACAACTGCTCCGCCTCCTGCAGCTTTTCTCTCGCTGCGCAAATTCTGTGTTTATATGTTAATAAAACATTTTAATAAAATAAAATAAAAACCATGGATCGCTGGTCCAGCTCACCAAAAGACCAGAAAATCTGATGGGACTCGGTCAGCAACGTAAAACCCAAGTTTAATTCTCGTGACAACCTCAGCCATTTCCTTGTTCATTTCAGCGGAGGGAGAGAAGGAGGAGGGAGCGAGCGATCACTTGACTTTTGGCCAAAAAACAAAAGAAAACTCCAGATAAGGGATTAAGAAGGGGAAATTAATAAATTTGTGTCACATATAAAACAGTCCTGCATCGCTTTGAATGAGAACATGCCGCTGCTCGCTGACTGCGCGCTGGCAGAGCCCTTTTATAGGGCTCTGCGCGCTGGGACAGGTGGGGGCGTGGGTTAGGGTCCAAAACTCCGTCCCTTCTGTTCTCTGATTGGTCCGAACAAAAATCTACCGGAGAAATGGTTGTTAATGGGAGAAGTCCCAGACTGTGCAGTGAAGGGAAATGAGAATTGAGCGGAGCTGTGCAGGAAGGCGAGGGCCAGGCTACCATGTAGGTAAATGATGCCGTTGCCTGGGGATCCCAATCAGCATGGGGCCCCGGCCCCGCCGCGCCCCGGCCAGTCACCTACATCCCTAACATTGATCCTGCTTGTTAATGTACATTTAACATAAAAATAATTATAGTTACGATGAAAACGATCATTAAATACGCAATAAAAAAAACGGTCGATTTCTTTATCCCCCTACTAAAAATGGACTATTCCATCTTGACATCTTCCGGGTCAGAGGTGAACTCAGGGGCTAATTCTGTGGCTAGCTGTTTGTGCTGGGTACTTGGATAAATCCGCAGAGAACCCCGCTGTTTCAAGCCAAATTAACGCGGCCGGAGGATTTTATTGTGTGTTTTGTGTCGACCATTCGACGGTGAGTCGTTAGTTTTATGTATTTTAGTTACTTTTCATTAAATCTGTTGACTACCTATAGAATCTTGACATCTTCCGGGTCAGAGGTGAACTGGACGCTAACTCTGTGTCCAGCTGGTTGTGCTGGGTTACTAATGGATAAATCCGCAGAGAACCCCGCTGTTTCAAGCCAAATTAACGCGGCCGGAGGATTTTATTGTGTGTTTTGTGTCGACCATTCGACGGTGAGTCGTTAGTTTTATGTATTTGGGTTACTTTTATGTATAAATGCGGTGGCGACACACCCGTGTATTTGAGATTTAAAAGTGGTTTTAGGGATTAAAAGATCATTCTATTTTTTGTTAATTTCGTGGCCGAATAGAATATATGTACGTAAAGTATTAAATAAATCCTTTGATTTTTGTAATTTCATCCTTTTAGGATCATTTTTGTTACTTTTCAGTTGGCAGTGTAGTGCAAATATTGATAACGCTGCCGGCTATATATAAATATATATAATATATATATATATATATATATATATATATATATATATATAATATATAAATATATAAATAGCGGATTAGATTAGCTTCCCCTAATTTTCATAAGACATTTGTGCTTTTGAAATTGTGGACCTAAAAAAATTAATAAGCGTTTTAGAAATTGTGGAACTAATTTTTGGATTAGCGCTGCCCAGCACTGTAACTCCTTCACTTTATATAGTTTTCCAATAGATTTTGAGATTTTTGTTCGTAAGTAATTAATGTGAGTTCTCCATGACAGCTTGTCATCAATGATGACACCCAAAAATGTCACCTCACTGACTTTACCAATCTCAATACCATTTACTTTAAGTGAAAGATCACCATCAGTCTTCATATTACTGAATATCATGTAATTTGTTTTCTCTAAATTCAATGACAGTTTGTTTTGTTGAAACCAATGTTGTATTCTTTCAAATTCTGTCTGTACTATGTTCAACATTGTTTTTATATATTTTCCTGAATAAAAAAAATGTTGTATCATCAGCAAATAAAATACATCCAAAAAGTTCTGATACATTAACTAAGTCATTCACATATAAAGTAAACAACTTAGGTCCCAGTACGGAACCTTGAGGGACTCCACATGTAATATTACCAAATTTAGATCTTACACCATTCATTTCTACAAACTGTTTCCTATTATTCAAGTAGCTAGATACCCACTGAAGTGCATGACCTCTCAGACCATATCTACTTAGCTTTTCTAGAAGAATACTGTGATCAATGGTGTCAAATGCCTTCTTTAAATCTACATAAATACTGACACAATGTTTGTGTCGATCAATTTCAGTTGTTATGCGTTCTATTAATTCCATAATAGCCATTGATGTGGAACTGTTAGCTCTGAACCCATACTGACTGCTACTTAAGACACTTTGTTTCTCTATAAATTGATCTACGTAGTCTGGTAACAAATAATCTCTCCAGGATTTTTGAAAATTGTGGTAACAATGATATTGGTCTAATTTTCGAACACATGTTTCTCACCATTTTTAAAAATCGGAATCACCTTAGCTGTTTTCATATTGTCAGGGAATATACCAGTTGAAAGTGATAAATTACAGATGGTTCAATCACATAACCAATTATATTTTTTACAAGCATAATGTCCATGTCAACCCAGTCTTTTGATCTCTTATCAGCAATTTTTTTTAACCATATTCAGTATTTCTTCTTTGTCAGTCTCAACAAAAAGCATACTATTGGTAAAATTTGTAACTGTGTGGTTTACAATCGCATCAGTTTTTGGTATTTTTGCTGCAAGACTTGGGCCAATATTCACAAAATATTCATTAAATCCATCCACAATTTCCCTCTGGTCATACATTTCATTTCCGTCCTTTACAAAATACTTAGGAGTACAAGTTCTTGTTTTCTGATTTTTCAAGACACCATTTATTATTCTCCATGTGTCTTTCATATTTCCATTACTTTTATCTAATAACTCACTGTAATATTCCTTCTTGCATTTTCTTATTATCCATACCAACTTGTTTTTGTATTTCTTATATCTCTCTTCTGTTTCTTTTGTTCTTAATTTCAAGAAGCATGAGTACAAGTTGTTCTTTTTTTAACATGCATTTCTTAACCCTTTTGTCATCCAAGGTTTATCAACAACGCCTCGTTTTATAATTTTTTGTTGTACACAATTTTTTTCATACAAACCTACTAATATATTCATAAATACATCATATGCTCTATTCACGTCACTAACATACACATATTTCCAATTTTGCTTTAACAAATCATTTTTTTTATTTATCCAAGGATTTTTTTGACTTGTTTATCATCTTTTTCTTGTTTGTGTCTATTTTTGTACTACGTTGGTCGTTTTTGTAAATTGTGAAGACAGGTAAATGGTCACTTACATCTGTAGTCAGAATGCCACTTATTATGTCTTTATTTATTATGTTTGTAAAAATGTTGTCAATTGTTGTGGCGCTATGAGATGTTATTCTTGTAGGTTTTGTTATCAATGGATGAAGATTTTTGCTGTACATTGAATCTATAAATGTACCAATGTTATTTGCTTCTGTTTTGATACCCAGATCAATATTATAGTCTCCACACAAAAATACTGTCTTATTTGATGCCTTTTCCAGTAACTTCATGATGTGATCAGTGAATAGCTCTATATCTGAGTCTGGTGGTCGATATACACAACTTATTAATATATTTTTTGAATTGCTATTTTGTATTTCAATTGTTATTATTTCAATAATATTATCTACTACTACTGACATTTCATTCATTTTTTACAGTTGATTTCTTTATTAACATATATAGCTACTCCACCTCCTCTTCCTTTGATTCTGTTCATATTGTAAAATTTGTAGTCGTCAATATACACGTCATTCATATTTCCTTCTTTAAGCCATGTTTCTGTGAGTGCTATTATATTAAAGTTCCTATGTAATTGTTTTAAATAATCAATTATTTTACATAAATTTGCATTTATACTTCTACTATTTACTTGACTCAAGATGACAACCTAACCTTAGCAAACACAAAAGAAGGCGATAGCTCAGTCATTTTTACTGGTACTGAGCTAAAATTTGGTGTGGTAGCAGCTGAGAGCCACCCCATCGGATACTCTTGAGCCCTTACCATTTGAGATCTTCGTTTTTAAAACTTTGGCATGTGAGGAGGCACATGATGTGCACTGGTTGAACAAATGCTACTTTTTAAATAATACTGCAAGATGATATTGTAGAGGCCAGAATACCTACAAACAAAATGCAAGTGTATCTGAGACCATAAAAATTGGCACAGCTCTGCTGATAGTAAACAAAGAATTTTACACCTGGTAGTTTTTGCATTAAATACTACTGAGCCCCCTTTTTGCATTTCATCAACAACACAGGTTTAAGATTCTGTAGCTTGTTCAGAGTACAGAGTTCAGAACGCAGATTATTGATTTACTGAGCTCTGCAGGCGCTGCTCACTGACTTTGATGGACACACAGAGAGAGTAATCATGCAAGACCAAAAGAGAATAAATCACCTTAAAGTCTCCATTTCCAACAAATTAGGCTCCCCCATGGGTGCAACTGGAGGCATAGAGACAGACGTGCAAACGAGGAAGAGATTTTATTTTCCTCCCAAGGTAATTTATTTTAAACTTTCCATTTAATTATACACCTTCTGACCAATCTATTCTCATTTAGGTGTATCAGATTAGGCCACTCACTCAATTCTTAGCTACATTAATCCAATTTGTCTGAGTTGACAGTCGGCGGAAGTCAGCCTCTGAATCTCAGGTGATCATTTTCAGTCTAATGTGTCCGTTTCTGGCACAGATCTGTGCCTGTAGCTGGTTTGGTGAAGCAAAATATCCAAGTGCCCTGCATCACTAGTGGTATACAGGTAGTCCCCGATTTACGAGCGAGATCCGTTACAACGAGGCGCTCGTAAACCGGAAATCTCGTAATTTGGAACGGCCGCCACGCTTCTCGTAAGTCCGGAAATTCGCTCGTAAATTGGAACGGTTTTGCTAGCGCGACTACAAACACTCGTTTTTCATCGAAAAACTGCTTATGAGTGCATAAAAATGATCGGAAACGTGTGTCCACATGTTTAGCTAACGAACTGTGGTGAAAAAACACAGGAAAACTCAGTATTTTTTGCGTTTTTTCCAATAATTCGCCAGCTCGTAAGTCTGGAACCTCGTAGATCAGAGCGCTCGTAAATCGGGGACTACCTGTATGTCCATACGGCAGCCTTAATGCACCCCTCCTGTCATGTAAAGCTCTAGCAGAAGGGCCCCCCACCCTCACTATATCCCTAGATTTAATCAGTCAGAGGTTCCCATTGCTTAAGGGTTTAAAATTGTTTTTCCTGCCCATTCTCATGGGATCAGTTTACTCGGAGAAAGAAAATTAGCCACATACATCAAATATGTTTTGATCAATACATCTTCCTGCAAAATGGAAACAACTAAAAATCCCTTACTGATGTTATATTTTAAACTTCTTTTAGCCTTGACCATCCAGGAAAAGGAAACTGCAGCAGAGCCACAACGCTACACAAATGAACAATTTGTAACAATTTCCTAATTCATGATAAAATGTTCATAATATGTTAATATTTTATGTGTATTCGGCGTGAGTAATAAAGAGCTTCAATGCACATTGTTATAATGACAGTTAAAAAATATTGAATAAATCAAGGCTTTCCTATCTTTCTTTTATTATCTTTACCCGCTTCAGGTGCTGACGCTGTCCTCAGACAGCGTAAGGCGATCATTCATCAAGATTAACGCCCGGAAGGCCTCTGGTCCTGACAACATACCTGGTCGTGTGCTGAAGGACTGTGCAGGGGAACTCGCAGCGGTCTTCACGGACATCTTTAACATCTCACTGAGCCAGGCCATCGTCCCCACCTGTTTCAAAGCCACCACCATCATCCCTGTCCCAAAGAAGGCAACGCCCGCATGCCTCAATGACTATCGCCCAGTAGCACTCACCCCCATCCTGATGAAGTGCTTTGAACGGCTAGTCATGAAAAGCATCACATCTGTCCTCCCTGACTCCCTGGATCCCTTCCAATTTGCATACCGACCTAATCGCTCAACCGACGATGCCATCTCCTCTGCCCTTCACACAGCTCTCACACATCTGGACACGAAGGACTCCTATGTTAGAATGTTGTTCATCGACTTCAGCTCGGCATTCAACACCATCATCCCCCAACAGCTCATCCTTAAACTGGACAGTCTGGGGCTGAATACCTCAATGTGTAACTGGCTGCTAGACTTCCTGACCGGGAGACCACAGACAGTACGAGTCGGGAGTAACACATCTAGCACCATCACATTGAACACAGGGGCCCCACAAGGATGTGTGCTGAGCCCCCTTCTATTCACCCTGCTAACACACGACTGCACACCATCATACAGCTCCAACCACTTCATCAAGTTTGCGGACGACACAACAGTGGTGGGTCTCATCAGCAACAACGATGAGACGGACTACAGGAACGAGGTGAGCCGCCTGGCCTTGTGGTGCGGACACAACAATCTCACTCTCAACGTGGAGAAGACAAAGGAGATTGTTGTGGACTTCAGGAAGAGGGATGCCCAACATGCCCCTCTGACCATCAACAGCACCGCAGTGGAGAGAGTAGACAGCACCAAGTTCCTGGGAGTGCACGTCTCAAAGGACCTGTCCTGGAGCAGGAACACTGCAGCACTGGCAAAGAAGGCTCACCAGCGTCTCTACTTTCTCCGCAAGCTGAAAAGGGCTGGAGCTTCAACCCCCATCATGAGCACCTTCTACAGAGGTGCCATAGAAAGTGTCCTGACCAGCTGCATCACTGTGTGGTTTGGTGCATGTACTGCATCCTGCCGCAAGAGCCTCCAGCGCATTGTGAGAGCAGCTGAGAAGATAGTCGGCACCTCCTTCCCCTCACTGCAGGACTTACACAGCAAACGCCTCACTCGGAAAGCCCACCGCATGGCAGGTGATCCCACACACCCACTACACAGCCGCTTTAGACTGCTGCCATCAGGGAGGAGACTGAGGAGTCTCCAGGCTCGAACCAGCAGACTGAGAGACAGCTCTGTTCATCAGGCAGTCAGGATGCTAAACACTCTGCCTGCTCTGCCCCCCCTCCCATTTGAACTGCCTTAACACTAAAACTTTCTCACACATTACCACACAACACAAAGATTTTAACACTGGACTCTGTGTCATCAAACGGGTTATTCACTAAACTCTCGGTCATGTGCTCATACAGTTTGCACTACTTCTCATACTTGCACTAATGTTTGTATTACATCACTGCCTATAATCATAATACTGTTTACATTCTCTGTTTACATTTATTAATACTGTTTACTTTTATTACTACTGCTTACATGTAACTACTACTGTTTACATACATATACAATGTGCTCTGAACGGTCTTATTTAGGGATGCCCAATGTGCCTTACTGCATATGCCACTTTTTGCCTCTATAACAACATCAACTACTACCTCATACATATACTGTGTACATTAACTCATACGCTGCTTTGCCACTTTGCAAATGTCAATGCTAGAAACCTTTAGTTTATTTTAGTTATACTTTTTATACTCTTTTTTTATACTAGTATGCAAAAACTCAGGACAGTATTATGTTCATTAAATGTTTAATGTTTTAGTTTTAGAGTTGGTGTAAATTTTCATACTCTTATTCCACTATGCAAAAAACTCAGGACAGTGTTAGTTTTACTATTTTATGCTTATGTCAATTATTATATGTTTCAGTGTTTCAATGTTTAGATGTTTACTGTTGCACCGAGGGACTGAGAGAAACGCAATTTCGGTCCTGTGTATGTCCTGTACAGTACATATTGCAGATCTGACAATAAAGTTGACTTTGACTTTGACTTTTGACTTCTTCTGTTCACTGTGTGAGAGGTGGCGCGGGTGGAGGTGGGTGACACCCTGTACAGGTCTCCAGTCCATCACAGGGACACAACGAGACACATGAGACAAACAACCATTCACTCTCTCTCACACCTAAAGACAAGTTAGAGTTACCAATCAGCCTAACGTGCATGTTTTTGGTCTGTGGGAGGAAACTGAAATACCCGGAAAAAATCCACACATGCACGGAGAGAACATGAAACTCCACCCAGAAAGGCCCTCAGCCAGGATTTTATCCAGCAACCTTGTCGCTGAGGGCAACAGCTCTACCAACTGAGCTGCCATGAATGGATGAATGAATGAATGAATAAATAAATAAATAAATAAATAAATAAATAAATAAATAAATAAATAAAACATTTGTTGGGGTGCAAATTGTGGTTCGGACCGCATTAAAGATGATGGAAGATTAAGATATAAACAAAGTTAAGAAACCCTTGTTAGATGGATTATAATAGGTGGCTGCTAGGTAAAATCTTGTGAATAACTATTTGCAATGGAGCAAGATCTGGTGAGATGTGTTAGCTCTCATGAATCTGTTGAGGATAACTCTCTGCTACTACATCAAATGTTGACTCAATAGCTGTATTTATAACTAATTATGTGTTGGCTAATCGTGGTTAGTTGTGGCAGCCATCTTGAAATTGGATGACTTCAAAAGTTAGTGAGTTTTAAAAGTAAATCCAATGATTATTTTTGACAGTTTCATTAAAATATGTCCATTGGTCCATGTATATTATTGCTAACTGATATTGTAGGAGATATAATGCTAAAAGACAATATTAAATTCAATACCTAATGGCAAAATTTAAAGCAAAGATGTTTCGCGACGTTAAAGTAGGTGTTGTGAAATACTCTCAACTACTTCCACACCAAGTGTGAGCTCAGTACTTTAAAAACTCACTGAGGTGAGTATATTTTCATCATCTGGGTTTCAGTTATAGATACTGATGGCTGTGGGCAGGAAGGATCTCTTGTAGCAGTCTGTTCCACAGCGGATCTAAAGAAACTGGTTGCAGATGCCGATCCGTCCACCCAGACCCTACAAATCTCTTGGTCCTCTTGGGCAGCAGGACTGCCTGAAAGCCAGGCAGAACTCCGCCCCGAGCGATGGCCATTTCTTTCATCAGCTTGCTGAGCCCCTCGTTGCCATGGACTTAAAGGTCCACTGACATCATCTTACAAATTTGCTTGAAATGATAGAAGATAGGGCTGTGCGATATGACGATATATATCGTGGGGACGATAGAAACGTGTCTATCGTGCTTGTACTTTCCTTCTATCGTCTCTATCGTGATAAATAAGAATAAAAAAATAACTGTCGCAAAGAAGCTTCATATGGGGTTTTGCCATATGATATCTATGGGGTTTTGCGAGATGACGGCGCTGCTTTATGTTTGACGCACGCGCGGGTTTGCGACACATGCTTTACGTTGTTAAACTCGAGAGCAACAGAGCCGCAGGCGCATGAAGCCGGTGTCACAACAAGGAGAGAACAGTTGCACAGGCAGCCCAAGAAGAATAACTTTTACCAAAAAGAGGGGGAAGCTCACCTTGTTAGCTTCCATTATTTCGCTCCGCTGAAACTCGGAGACAAAATGGGTCCAGAGGACACGAACCCAGAGTCCAACCGAGTCCCAACTCGGGTCCAGTTAACCAATACAAAACAGACCAGAGACACAACAGAACCGTAATCAAACGCAACGTTTTCTCTTTTCTGTTTCTTGCTTTGTTTACTCAAACTTCAGAGCGGATTTCTTCTTCATGAGTTTTATTAGCAGCTGTTGTTTTACTGCCACCTGCAGGAAAAATTTGGACCAAAGTAGAAAAGGAGTTGTTTGTTTGTTTGTTTGTTTGTTTGTTTGTTTGTTTGTTTGTTTATTCATTTTATAATATGAAATACAACAATTAACATATTCATAATAGAAAAAAATAAAATGAAAGGTAGCAGATGAAGAATAAATCTTATTAAATCTGCTCCTTATTCATCTAATAACAGTTCAAACAATATTTTCTATAATAACAAAATAAGTAAATAACTCAGTCAATTTTCAATTCACATATATCACACATTAAATTAGATTCATATTTTTTTAGCAATTCATTTTTTACCAGTTTCTTAAATACAAGGAATGATTTGGCTTCCTTAACATTTGGCATTTGGCATTAAGTCATTCCATAATCGTACTCCTTGAATTAAGGTAGATCTAGTTTCTACTTTGGTCCAAATTTCCTTGTTCTTTTTGTCCACATTCTTATAATTGTAACTATCTGTAGTAAAATAATAAAATAAAAAAACTTTGGTCCAAATTTTTCCTGTACACACACACACACACATCGTGTTGTATATATCGTGATATATATCGTTATCGTGATATAAAAAAGTCCATATCGTGATATATGATTTTTTCCATATTGCCCAGCCCTAATAGAAGATATATATATTTTATCATTCAACTATGTTTGTTTTTGCAAACAAAATGACAAATTAATGAAAATTCCTTTCAAAGTGAGATTAAAATTAAAAACTGCTTTTAGCTCTGAAAAATCCGACTACAAGCGAATGCAACATTTGTGACGTAGGGAGCAGGACCGTCAGTCTGCGTCTGCCATTAACGTATATTCATTCTCATCCAGATCGCCTTTTTTTGTATAACTTGAAAAATGCCGGTTATGTTGCATTTGGGTGTTCTAATATCATCAGTGAACAAGTGAGCCTTTTCACTTTTAAGACCTTCATCAAAAATGGAATAAATAAAGCTGCCTCCCCTCGGACTGAGTTCCCTGCTTCCTGAACAGGTAAGAGTCAAATACATACGGGTGCAGATCTAAATTAGAACCTGCTGTTTCTGCTCATCTAACTTCCTGCATCCCAAACTAAAGACAAATAGCTCAAATCTTAACTTAGATTGATAATTTTGTTGTTTTATTTCTTGTTCGCCATGAATATTTATATGGGGCGTTCTAAAGACTTCACCTCGCAACGTCACCTATGTTGCATTCGCTTGTAGTCGGATTTTTCAGAGTGAAAAGCGGTTTTTAATTTGAATCTCACTTAGAAAGGAATTTTCATTAATTTATCATTTTGTTTGCAAAAACGAACATAGTTGAATGATAAAATATATATATCTTCTATCATTTCATGCAAATTTGTAAGATGATGTCAATGGACCTTTAACTGCATGTGCCGGGAGATGATCTCGGTCCTCCCGCTGTCACGAGCCACGTTTCCCGCTACCTCTAAGATCTCGGCGGTCAGGCACTCAAGCACCACCTCCTGGTAGACGGGCTTGCATCTACTGCACTTCCTTTTCAACTCATTTAGGATTTGGGGTTGTATTTGAAGTAATATTTGAGCTTTGAGATGTTAAAGCTGCAATATGTAGTTTTTGAACACGCTGGCACTTAGAAACATTTTGAACAGAGACACGTTTCTGGTCCCTCCTCACTCAGAGACATATATGGCTCAGCTCCACCTTGCTTGCGCTGCAGCCTGGAATGGTCCGCCTCCACTACGTCCCGTCTCAGCCACTGCAAAGTTCTGTGATTATATGTTAATAAAACGTTCTAAAAAATAAAATAAAAACATTGAGCACTGGTCCAGCAAAACAAAAACACCCTGAAATCTGCAGAGCTTCACGCAGCCACGTTGGACATGATTTAATTCGCTCGTGACAAATTAATCCATTTCCTCATTTCTGTCAGTGGAGGTCTGGAGGAAGAAGCGATCACTTGACTTTTGGCAAAAAAACAAAAGAAAAGTCCAGCTCATGGATGAAGAAGGGATATTTAATACATTTGTGTCACATACAAAACAGTTTTGCATCGCTTTGCAATTATTTCAACGAGAACCTGTGCGGCTGCTGGGGCTCGCTGCGGGCTGACAGGCGGGGGCGTGGGTTGGTGGGGGCGTGGGTTAGGGGGTGAGAAGTGAGAAGCTCCGTTTTTATTGGCTGGCTGTTTTTATTGGCTGGTTGACCGCGGGGCGCTTTGGTTTTTACAAATGCTTTTATTACCACCGGGAGACGCCAGAGGACTATAGTTTTTTTAGAGATTACCTGTCTAACATTAGCCTGGTTAAAACCAGACCCTGTCCTTCACTTCGCTTCAGACAAGGGTCTGGGACCTGTCCATTGAAAAACGATTCTTGCTGGAGGCGTGGCCTCTGCTGATGGCTGCTCCCCCGTGGTCTGCTGAACTTGACTTCAGCTCCGCCTCCTGCTGAATTTTCTCTCGCTCCGTTGTATATTCTGTGTTTATATGATAATAAAACGTCCTAATAAAATAAAATAAAACCATGGAGCGCTGGTCCAACACACCAGAAGACCAGGAAATCTGATGGGACTCGGGCAGCAACTTAAAACCTGACTTTAATTCTCTCGTGACAACCTGAGACGTTTCCTTGTTCAGCGGAGGGAGAGGAGGAGGAGGAGGAGGGAGCGAACACTTGACTTTTGGGAAAAAAAACAAAAGAAAACTCCAGATAAGGGATTAAGAAGGGGAAATTAATAAATTTGTGTCACATATAAAACAGTCCTGCATCGCTTTGAATGAGAACATGCGGCTGCGAGCTGGCTGCGCGCTGGGACAGGTGGGGGCATTTCCTTGTTCAGCGGAGGGAGAGGAGGAGGAGGAGGAGGGAGGAGGGAGCGAACACTTGACTTTTGGCCAAAAAAACAAAAGAAAACTCCAGATAAGGGATTAAGAAGGGGAAATTAATACATTTGTGTCATTTATACAACAGTCCTGCATCGCTTTGAATGAGAACATGCGGCTGCGAGCTGGCTGCGCTGGGACAGGTGGGGGCGTAGGTTAGGGGCCAAAAACTCTGCCCCTTCTGTTCTCTGATTGGTTCGGTCAAAAATCTACCGGAGAAATCCTTGTCTATGAGAGAAGTCCCAGACTGTGCAGTGAAGGGAAATGAGAATTGAGCGGAGCTGTGCAGGAAGGCGAGGGCCAGGCTAGTCTAACATCAATCTATCAGGAGATAGTGGCAGAGTGAAGAAATATGTTAAAAAAAAAGTTACATACTTAAGCTTTAACCAGCAGATCTCAGTTGTTAAAAAAACATTGTTGCCATGGTTACCCATCATAACAAATGTCCAATAGTAAAAAAGTACCCTGATGCATGCTCAATAATCCAGGTAGAAAAATCTAAAAAAGCTAAGTCTAAAGCTAAGTATATATTTTTTAATGTCCAGAGGACCAGACTTAGCTTTTTTAGAATAGTAAAAAAGGTTTCAGTAAAAATCTTTCCAGCTGCACAGCATCCAATACCAGAGGATGTAATCATCCGAAAAAAGTGATTTACATCCAGAAAAAAGAGGAATTAAAGTTTTCAACAGCAAAATCTCAGAATAAATGTAAGTCCCTGTACACACATAGCCTGGTGTTTGAAAAACGAATATCTGCACAAAAAAAATATCTCCGTACATACATGTTAGGATATTTAAAATGTTCGTCTACATGTACCCGTCTATTTTCACCACAGAGCGTTGTAAAGAATATGCCCAACCCATAGGTGGCAGTGTAGTGCAAAGGTGAAACGTATATCAGCCAATCACAACCCTTCAAAGCAACCACAACTTCCTGTTATTATTTCTTGTTTTTCCCGTTCGTTTGTGTGGACAGACCGCGAGGTTGGACTACTATTAAATACCGTGTTGGAGTACAAAGTTAATAAAACGCAGGAAAATGTCGACTGGGAATCATGTCCGACTGGGAATCATGTCAGAGCAGGTATGTTGACATTTTAGCGCTTTTTTAGAGCATTATGTGACGTCAGCGCCACACCAGCTGCCGCAGAAAAACGCAAATCTCCGGTTCTGAAAGTCCACACACAAACTCGAAAGCGGAGAATTCTCAAATCTCCACTTTGGTCAGAGTTTTTTTATTAGTCGTTTATAGTTGCATCAACCAGAGTTCACGTGTGGATGAAAGGCCACACCGCATGATAAACTATTCGGTTTTACTGATATCCAGCTACGTGTGTACAGGGCCTCATAAGAGAGCTCCAGCATGCAACCACCTTGAGCGGCGCAATTCTAGAACCATTCTAGAACCAACCAATTTCCAACACGCACTCCAAGCAACACTCACTGTGCATCATCTTTGCTTAAAACTTTGGCATTTATGACTGACCTTAACCTGATTATCTGTTATGTCAAAATAAGTTGACAGATTTTAGTGAAACTCTTAGAAAAGCAATAATAATAAAGATATTCCATTACTATTTGGGGTCTACCCAAATCAAGATGGCCACCACACTAAATCAATTTAAGCTAATGCAAAATGATTATAATTGAGTCATTTTTACAGATATTGAGGTAATTTTGGTGCAGCAGTAGTGGCTGGTAGGACCAAAATGGCTACAACTCAGTCAAGTGCCTTATTATAAGTAGTACAACAACATTCATTCATTCATTCAACCTTTATTTAGTCAGGTAAATCTTTTGAACCTCAAGGGCTCATTTACGAAAGCGACCTGCTAAAACTAAAGAACAATGAACAGCAGTGGTATAATTTCCTTAAACAATAAACAATAAACAAACAAACAATAAACAATAGAAAACAAAAGAGAGAAGAAAAAAAAAAAAAAAAAGTTTTTTTTTTTTTTTTTTACAAAGTATCAAAAAACTAGCAAAACATTATAAGGTAGACGTATAAAATCAAAGACAGGAACAGATCTGCATTGGTTTTTGCCAGGATTCCAACAGATTCTGAAAACCATTTAGAGAAGTCAAGGTCGAGAGCTTCAGATCTTTTTGTAAGATATTCCATGAAGCAGGAGCAGAATAGGAGAAGGCCCTTTTTCCAAGTTCAGTCCTCACTGACGGAACACTGCAGGTAATCATGTCCTGAGAGCGCACACTGTAGCTGCACTCACGCAAAGACATGTAGGAGGAGATGTATGAGGGCAGCAGACCAAGAAGTGATTTAAAGATGAAAATGTACCAGTGGAAGAGTCTGCGTGAGGTTAATGATGTCCAGTTAACCAGTGAATACAGGGTGCAGTGGTGGGTACGATAATCACAACCAGTTATGAATCTTAGTGCACCATGATAGACAACATCCAACATCCGCAGGGTGCTTGTAGGAGCATTCATGTAGAGAATGTCACCGTAATCAATGGAGGGAAGGAAAGTCACAGACACAAGGCGTTTCCTGACATTCAGTGATAGACATGATCTGTTTCTGAAAAAGAAACCCAGTTTAACTTTCAGTTTCTTCACTAGGTTTTCCACGTGGAGTTTAAAAGAGAGATGTGAATCAATCAGGATACCCAGATATTTATAGGAATCAACAAACTCAATAGGGACACCATTTAGCATCCGCATGTGACTCAATACTCAATACAAAGTAAATTTTGTTATATTGTAGTAAAAAAAGGTTCTCAGATACTCTGCAGAGATAAAAGCTGTGAAAAGGAAAACTACAGCTGCACATCTTTTATCGAAAACAATTTTAATGCTGTCTGCCAAGTCTTCAGCTCTTCCTTCACGAGGCGATGCTACTCATAAAAGATAATGTTCCAAGACATTATCTGAAAGGTTGCTGTATCAAATTTATTTTACACTAGCCTCATGGGATAACTGTGGTAAATGTCTCTAATAGTTGGCCATATAAGTTTGTTCGCGCCCCCCGAAAGAACACACTTTGTGCGTTCAAAGTGCACAGAAAATATAGTATTTTGTCATTAAATATTAGCTTTCCTATTAACTCAACATTTAAAGGCTGTAGTTTAAAAATGTTCCTAAAGGGCCTAAAGAACGCTACAATAAAAAAAAAAATAATAATAAAACGAAGAAAACTACTGTAAGGCATTTTGTTGTTCTGTTTTCCTGTGTGTATACACGCTGACTGTCTTATCACTCCATCATCATCACTCATGTTGTTGTCTTGAATAGCATACATGCCTTTATCAGGGGAACATTTATCTGAAGGTGACAGTGTTGTAGATAAAAAAAAAAAAAAACAATGGAGCAGCATGATTACAAAATTGTGTTTTTACAACATTGGCCCTCATGCACGAAAATGTTCGTATTCTCATCCTAAATTTCTCCTACTTTTGTTCGTACGGAGTGTTCGTACGAACATGCCACGTCAGATCCAACAAAGTCGTCTATCCACAGGAAACGTGTGTATATGAGCTGTGTAAATAATGATGAATCCCACCTGTTCTATTCACCTGCTCGTGCACGCGGGAGGTCATTTACATAATTCCCACCCCTCAAAACACCATATAAGGCCACGTTTCCTGCCTTCTGACAGCAGGAAGTATCCATTCATTCAAACTCAAGAAGTAAAAGGAGGAACTTCACGCGTTCGGAGTTCTGCTCTCAGTGGCGCGGCTACCCCCCCCCACCCCCCGCAAGTGTCGGATGGTCAAATATCTTTAATTTTACTGTGTTACATTATAGTTTCACTTATTCAGAAGAGTGGCACCGCTACCCCCCACCCCCCCGCAAGTGTCGGATGTGGTTTTGAACAGAAGCATTAAAATGTCTCGAAACTACAGTTAACTTCATATTAATATTGTAGTGCATATCTTTTGTCTCCCGTGGGTCGTCCAGTATCAGAAATCAAGAATAAATGGTTTGATCTGAAAATGGCTTCAAACATCGCCGCAGCACAGACAGGAGGTGGTCAAGGAATAGTCTGAGATGGATGGTCAATAAATGCCACGCTGCGCAAGATGCGTGCCAACATGTTATGCAGCACAAAGCCCCGCATCCTTTCTGTGCGATGTTGGACACAAAAACCCCTGTTCCTGGACTCAGAGTGCACGTGTGTCGCAGAAAGTGGTCCAGACTGGTGGGTCTGCTGGTCTCACTGGTCTAGACGCCTGCCCCCCCCCACACCGCGCTTCTCCTCCATAGCAGCTCGGTTCTTCAGTGCGCGCGGCCCACGGCTCCATCGCCTGCACAACGCGGCGCACGGAGCTGAGGGCGAAGTGATGGAGGCGGAGGAGGGGGGAAGAGGAGGTGGGGGTGGCACACACGCGCAGGTTCCACTCGGCTCGGAACAGATCGGTTCTTTGGGCACTTCTTTTTTATGTGTGGCTGAGAGGGACGCACGGTGGAGAGCAGCGCGCGCTCAGCCAACACGTCCTGGAGTCAGGCATGAGGACGTGTTGGGTCAGCAGCTTCTCTCATGCGCGCTCCTCCTGGTCATCGCGCAGCCACATTCTGCAGGTTATATTTCGAATCAGATATAATAATCTATTGCTCCGATGGTGTTCGCACAGCAGTCCAGCAATAGCATGAAAATCAGTCTTAATTCGTACTTGTTCTGCGGCGGTGTATGGGGATTTTATGTACCTGGGTGTTAATATGAGGAGGGCTTTGATGACCAAGGGGAGCGCACGACTCACTGAAGCCTGCGCGACACACCAGACAAATTAAACTTAAAATTATAATTCTAGTTCAAACAGAATAACCTATTGTCAAAAACAATTGTGGTGCGTGACTTTTTTAAACTCAAAATATTTTCTAAATAACGAAATATGAAGTTATTAGTGGAGAAATCCCGTCTGGATGACAGCAGACTGACGCTCCTAAAATATACGACAGGTCCGGACCACTCGTAAATTTTGTTCGTATCTGAGAAAAATCCTAGGATACGAAAACATTGTTGGATGCCACAAATGATCCTAAATCACTCGTACGAACAGTATAAGAACAAATCTGTGCGTACGACCGGTTCGTGCATGAGGCCAAATGTTTTTTCAATACTGACTGCAGAAAGGTATTATCACTCAAGAAACCTGGAATGCTATATTCTGCGATTAAGCAGCCAGCTTCACTGCACATCTCAATTAATGTCAGCCTGAAACAACAAGCGCAGTGATTTTAGCTGTTTAAATTATGTTTCCTGCTCCTTTTTCATCTGTTACATAAAATATCTGTATCATTTATCAAAGTGGAGGGAATTGAACGTGAAACCAAAGACAATAAATTAAATGCAGCATCAAACGCAGGGTTTGACATGAGATATTGAATCATATCTTCTCTGCTGTGTGTATACTTTCATTGGAAATTTCTGTGGAAGCTTGGTAATTACAGTAATTACATCCACTGAGTTTCCAAAAATATAATAAGTGCTACAAATCTGAGTTGTTGTTTCCTGTTTATTCATAAAATCCAAAGTAATCTCCTAACAGGTGCACTGCCTTTGCTCATTTTTTATCTCGCTAACCTGCAAACTCAACCTGCACCTGCACAGTAATCAACACTAAAATGGCACTCACCATAATTTTTCCAAATAGTCGGGCGAACAGCCCACGATACTTGAAAGAAGCAGAGCTTTTCTGGCTGGATAATTTAACTTCATTTGTCCAGTTGACGTATTCTAGCATGAAAATATTTCAGGTAAACAATGTTTGTCCTTCATAGTTTAGAGTTGCTATTCTGTGGAAGTGGATGGTGAAACAGTTTATCAAAGAGACAGTATCACAAGTAGAAGAAATACCATCTGGTGTGTGCAGGAACACTGTATATCATACAGGGGATTAAAATATGTCACACATGCTGCACTGCGTTCATTTTTACCATACGGTCCCGTGTGTTGTTATAGTCCGGTGTAATGTATTGGAGGTTCGTGCGGACTGATCGAGTGTTTGCTTGACTCGGAGTAAACATCCTGCAAATGATAAACCTCCTGCATCCACCGGTGATCTATTCCTGAATAGGAGCACAATCTGTTTCAGCCACACACACACATGCACACTGGGCTAGCTGAGTCTGGCTGGCATTATCAGCAACACACATGACACTGCATGGTGTGTGTGTTGTGTGAGATTTAATAAGTGACAGAAAATTTTGGGAAAATAAAGATTTTGCAGTTGCTGTGCTTTTCTTGTTAGGGTTTTTATCTTGGTTTTAAGAGAGAATGAAAATGTACAGGAAATAATAAGGGCCCTCAGATATTTGGTACACATTCACGCAAATGTGTGCACAGATAATGGACTGTTAAAGCTTAGGTTTCCCTGTTATTGGAACTTAGTGGATTCATGGCCAGAGCTAGTGAACATGCATGTGGTGGACAGAAAAAAGGAGGCACTAATTTCAGGAAGGAAAAACATCAAAAATGTATATTTAATTGCAAATAAAGTCAGAAACCTTATACATGTACAGTAATGAGCAATAATTCCATGCAATAACGTTCAACGCACCTATTCAACTTGTGTCACTGAACTAAGCTCTTGGGGTTTGACTAGACTTTTCAATTAACCCTGATTTACTCAGGGATGTTTATAGCACAACATGCAATTAGCAGCACATAAACATGGTTTATTTGTTTGTTGTTTACAGCCATTGCAGGTTATCCTTGTTTTCTTGGCAGTAAAGTTAAGTCTCTAAATAATATAAAAAATATTTCTGGAATCTGCTAAGGGCTGCATGATGAAGTGGTGGTTAGCATGGTAGCTTTGCAGCAAGAGGTTCGTCAAATTTGGGCTGGGATCTCTGAGCTTACATGTTTTTCTTGTGTATGTGTGTGTGTGTGTGTGTGGGGGGGGGGGGGTTCTTTGGATGCTATGGAAATCAAGTTCAAGTTCAAGGTTCTTTATTGTCATTTCCATCACACGCGGTACATGAGGTGGAAGGAAATTGTGTACACAGGGTCCCAGTTACACCCCAAAATATCAAAAATATAAAGTACAAAAAGAAATTACACTAAGATTTATGCTAAACAAATGCTAAACGGTATACTAAAAGATCTGATATACCCGGTACACTAATTAAGATATAGGCTAAACGGTAATAATGTAAAATAATATGGCATAAAAACAGCAGCCTGAACATGAGTCTGCAGTGAGTAGATGGGTATGAATGAATACAGCCACATGAGATCAGCAGCATGGATAATCAGCAGCACAGATTTCAGCACATAATTCTCCTTTAGTCCAAAAACATGCATATTAGGTTTGCTGGAAATTCCTTTAGGACAGAACAAATCCATCTCATATTTGTTTTTATTGGCTCTTGGACAGACTGGTGACCTGTCACCGGGGTACCCCGCCTCTTCCTCTTTTGACACTATTGCTGGGTTTCAGATGACGTAGCAGTGACGTCACAGAATGCAGATGCGGGGCAGGAGCTAAACGCAGCCGTTTCCTTCTGTTGCTGATTCAGCATCAACATGCCTAAATTCTGTGCCGTTTACGGTTGTTGCAACCGCTCTAATCGAGAGATAGATAAAAGTTATTTTCGTGTTCCGAAAGTAGTATGCTACAAGGGGATTAATTTAAAAAAACTTACAGAAAAAAGACGACAAACGTGGATTACAACCTACGGCTAAAAACAGGAGGTGCAGAAACTGACGAGAGTCTGCAGCGACCACTTTGTTACAGGTAAGGGTCGTATCGTTTAAATCATATTTTCAGATATTTTATTGGACAGTAACTAGAAAGACAGGTAAGATATGTTATGCCCTAGCTTGTGTAGTGGTTCAACACTTGGTTGTTCCCAGAAAAAATCCGATTAGAATGCTAATGTTGTTAGCGGTTAGCTTAGTGCTAGGAAAGGCATTTACGTGTTTTACTTTAAAGTGGTGTCTTATATTTAGGTTGTCCGAGTGCAGCAGGTGATGTACATTCCCAAGACTGGGCCCCCACTGTTAACCTGGGGTACCAAAGAAGTAACGAGTGGCCACAAACAGAAGCATCCCTCCGGCGCAGGGAAAGAGCTAAGGCCTGGAAGCTTCTCTGCACTGCCACTGAGGAGGAGGCCAACAGTCTGGAAGATGAGCTCTGTGAAGAAAGCTTACCAGCCCCTGAAAACGAACGATTCAAAGGTAAAATAATAATAAATAAAAATACTATTTATTTATTTATAGAATTTCTGAACGTAATTTTTAATAATTAAATATTTGCAGATGCAGAATGCCAGACGGATCTAAGCATGGTTGACCTCACAAAGCTGGAGGATGCAGTGAAAGGCTACACAACTGAGATCTGCGACCTTAAGGAAAAAGTCTCAGTGACTAAATTTACTCCTGAAACCTTCCAGAACAACGATAAAACAAAGTTTTATACGGGACTGCCCAACTTTTTAGTTTTGATGCAAATTTTTCAGCTCTGTGAACCTTATACATCAGCATGTCATCACTGTCAGCACTCTCCAAATTTGAGCAATTTATTATGATACTTATGCATCTCAGATTACATCTGCAGCTTCAAGACCTTGCCTATAGATTTAATGTGTCAAAAGCCACTGTGTCTCGAATTTGTTTTAGAACGATTCATGTTCTCCATGAAAGATTACAATTCTTAATAGAGTGGCCTGAGCGACAAGTAATTCAATCAACTATATTTATATAAATATTTTAAGTTTAAATGATTATACATGTATTTATCATTTAAAGTAAATCAAAAGTAAATTAAATCACTAATACTGTTACAGACCATATTTGTACATGTTAATTGTTCATGAAGACAAAAAAAAAATTTACCCAATAAGGTTGAATATTTTTAATTTATTCAATGAACTCCATAACCAATCTTTGTGAATATTGGTCAGTTAAAATGACATGAGTTTTGCTATTGAAATAAAAACATTTTTCTGAAGTAGACTCATTTTGCAACATTTGTGACATATGACATTTGTATGTGCTGTTATTTAACATATTAGAACACCTTTGAAATTCACAAGCTAATCTCATATTGATTTAAATATATCATTTGATTTAACATACTTAACTTTTCAATTAAGATTATTGTAAATAAAAAACAGCTGTCATGACATGTAACAACATCACATGACCCTTCTGCAGAGTGCTTGCTACAGGTGTAGCTGAAACATGTTATGGTAGTGACAAATGTTTTTGGGGAAAAAAGAGCAACTGTTTAAATTTGTATAAACTTTTCAAACTCCTTTCATCAACTACTCCAAATAACATTCTTGATTCTTAGATTGGTTAGTCACGTGTGGATTTCTGTCCCAGGATTTCAGGTAGGATGCAATGTGTAAAATAGTGCTGAATTTTGGGAACTGCTGTTTCCCACAGCTGGTCATCTGGCAGAATTCTTTCCACATAAATATCATTTTCACTCCATACTACAAAATCACAATATTGTACATCCACAATGTGAATCTGATCCTGGAGCTGATGGTAATAAGGATGGTTCCTATCCAGTTGTACAGAATCTCCAACCTTGACGAGACGACGAGACAAAAACCAGGCTGTCCAGCACACATCCTCAGACCGACTTCATGCTGTTTGCTCTGTGGGCACTGAAGGACAAGACAATGAAACTTAGACATAAAAAATAAATACGGTAGTCTCCAAAACATTTCAATATGATACTTTTTTAAAGATTGTGTTTCACTCATTTCACTATCCAACACCAATGTTAGAAAATGAGACTATATTTATGTCTCTGTCAACCAGGTGTGTTCCACAGGTAAGAATGTATTAATCTGGACTAAGTTTTAAAAGGTGATGGAAAGGTCACACATTTTTTAACTGGAAACAAGGCAACATCCCACAAACTGCAAGACCATCCCCAAAACTACGGCTACATGCTGTGAAATATGCAAACAACAAAGATTTGAGTAAAAAATTATAGTTGTAACATTCATACTGTGAGGTGCGCAAAGTCTGCAGTGCAGTACCCTAATGCATGCTCAATAATCCAGGTAGAAAAATCTAAAAAAGCTAAGTCTGCAGTGCAGTAGTCCAAACCTTTTGAGAAATAAATTTTACCTTGATTTCACACACCCTGGCTCCATGACAGTCACATGAAACGACTCCATCTGGTGAGGCTCCCATGTATGGCCACCTTGAGTTTAACCAGCTAGTATCTGAAGTTACAAAGAAGATACGATCACCTTGATGATACTGTATTATCAAAACAAAAAAAATCATAATATTTTCAGTACATTAACTTACCTTTTTAATGGAGTTACTGTAGATCTCTGACCTACAGTGTAGAAATGCATATGACTCAACGTTAACACATACAACTCCAGCACGAATTTGGCTTTACAGAAGCTAAATATATTATTTTTAAGTAGATCCACGCACATAGAAATAACAGGGGGCTAACTAAACTTGTTGTTAGCATTAGCGATAGCGTAGTTAGCATAGGCTAATTACTAAATAAATAATACATCTCACTACTCACCCGGGCAGAAACAAGTCGACAACCATTTAAAGCTTCTTTTGATCCTAAATGGTTAACCCAAAACTCGTCCTCGCCAGTTTATTTAGGGCTTTGGCATACTTGCTGTAATCCATTCTGCTGTGTTTTGAACTGGGGAAAATCACTTCCTGCCCCGCATCTGAATTTCCCGCCACTTCCGGGTCACGTGATTGCAACCCAGCAATAGTGGTCACCAGTGCCCCAAGAAGACCCTGAATGAGACGAAGCAGGGTGGTTGGGTTAAACAGAAATGTGAATGTTTAGCTTGCTTTTTAATGCAAATCAAAAGAAAGTTTTAGTTTTGGAGCAGCCAGGCCTATTTTGAAAAATATATACAGTACTTTTTTTGTGGAACAGTTAAAACACTCATCTCAGTCTGATATTTTGTGCTAGTCAAGCAGCAAGAATTATTATCTCATTATTTTGTGAGAAACACCATGAAAAGCAATTACTAAGGTATGCAAATGAAAAGTTACTTTAAATTACAACAGCCTTTCTTTTTTCACTGCTCCTCTTGCTTTTTCTTGCAGGCACCCACCCCAAGTCCACACATGAAGCTCCTGCGTTCAATTAACTTTTTTTATTTTTTTATTTTTGCGCACGCTCAGACACCCTTCAACTGAATGCTCTTCTGGGATCTGCTTTCTCTTCATTTTCAGGATCAATGGGTAGGTCTGAACCATAACTTTATTCATGTTTTAATAAACCGTTTTATTTCCCAGTGTTGGCAAATTATCTTTTTATACAATCAGGGTTTGAAGAAATGTCAAAAATAACTCAAAATATGTTGGCAGGGAATTTATTTTTGTCCCTTTTATTCTGTCATTTCCCAGTATGTATGGAAAAAAGGGCCACTTCAGTTTAGCTATAAGGCAAACCCACCTTTAACAAATAATGATGTAATTACCATATTTTTTGCCATATGTTTCACACATTTTTACATAAATTTGCAAGTGACTTATAAACCGAAGTGACTAATATACGTTTTTTTCCTCATATTTACAGTATAACCAAAATTTTAGCTATCTGATGATTTCATTTACTCTGACATGGAAAATATTGAACACTACCATTTTCAGCTGCTAGAGGGCCCTCAAGCCATATGGCAAGCCAAGTGTCTCATTAATAGGTAAAAGTGGCTATAATGAGACACCTTGCTTGCCATAGCAGCCACCTTCGTCTCGCTCCAGAACTCCTGGAGCAAATGTCAAATCAGCTGCATTTCATCACGCTACCCAAGCAAAATGCAGCTGATTTGACCGTCAAAGTACATTTATTAAGGAAAAGTTAAACTGAGACACAACTTTACTATGATGTCGAGCAAACTAATAATTGTTTTTAAGTGTTAATCTTGTTAAATTCTTATTAAAATCCTCCCGTGCACACTCCCGCGGGCGCCATTTGGCAGCCAATCAATTTTTGGCACAACACCAGCCCATATTTCTGGGTGGTCAGCGGTGACGCATAACAAACGTGACACGTCAGCTGTGACACATAATAGATACGGCTTATATGGCGAAGCGATTAATTTATGTTTTTTCCACTTTATTAGACATACTTGGACTGATGCAACATACACTGCAATGTGACGTGTATGGCAGCAAGTACAGTATGTGATACAACGCTCACCCCTAATATTATGGTATTTTTTTGGGCTCATAGATATTGATTCAAGTTGTGAGTAACATTTTGTTGTTTCATCTCAAAGCCAGGTTAAAAAATTATCCAAAAACGTTGTTGAAGCCATTTTGCGCTCACTAAGAAGAGATCTGGTGACAGATACGTCACCTAATAAATGATGGCAACAAAAAAGGTTTTATATTAGATTATCAGTCGTGTTAAATATTGCACTGCATTTGTTTCTTTGGTTTCATGGTGTACAGTCTGCAACATGGTTGAAACTGTTAAACAAGCAGATAATATGTCCAGATTTAGAACAGAAGAGGAGAAGAAAATAAAGACTTCACGCAAGGAAACGTTGACAGATTGTCAAACAGTCCTCGAGTCATCCAGGGACACTCTTGTCTTAAGTAGAAAGTAATAGCACTTAAGTCCAACTGATGTTTTCAGACACTTGTGGGTGTCAGGGGCTCAAGTGTGGGTAATTGGCTGAAGTACCATTTTAAAAATAAAGCATCTCCTCTGCAACATGTGCAGAAATACAAATACTTGTGATGCATTTATTTTCAACCCAAAATTAAGAATGTATTCTAAACCTGTCTGCTTTCAGAAAAGCAAAACTACTTAGTTATAGAAAATAATAATGATAAAACCTATTTGTGAACTTCTTAACTATGTAAATTTAGTAGAAAGAATTAAGAAAGGCAGTCAATAAAAGTAAAAAATAAAAGTTTGATGTTTTAATTTTATTGTTGAACGTATATAAATATTCATTTGTACACATTTATGAAGCTTTTAAACCTTAAAAAAATATCAAATAAAAAGGTTGAGAGTGAACTAATGTGGCATGTTCTGCACTTAATGTTTTGAACTTGGCATTTCTGAGAAAATCTGCCTAATGTGACAGCTAAATTGCTCGTCTTTTGACTGCGTTTGTCAAAATAAATGAATTCATAATGTGAAAGACCCTTCATGTTGTGTAAAGACAACGGGTGCAGTAGTGGAAATAAAATGACAAGAAAAAAATCTGCAGCATTAAAAGAAAGTTCGATGCTGATTTAAGACTAGAAGAAGATAATAAAAATGGTTTGTGCATGTGTTTTCCATTTCAAATAATCTTAAAGGTGTACAGTATTAATTACAGAAAATCTTTATTTTTAATTACGGTTATGAAAAAATTTAACCTTCATTTGAAAGTGTGAATAAATATTTTTTTACCAAACAAAACAGAGTTAATTATTCAGATTTTGATGTAGTATTAAAAGAGAGTAAAGTATGACTTTTTATGGTTGTAAGAACATAACAGTATTTTATGCTACAATATTTTATTGTTATTTTATCGTTGTGCCATTTTTGGTAAAACAATGAAACAAGACAGCACAACAACAACAAAAAGTTTTGATCTGTTGAACCATATAACACCTAATCAGGCTAATTAACAAAAGCATCATAATTATTTACAATTACAATTCCCTTTAAGAAATACATATTGGTCATTTTAAACTGATAATACATTGAATAAAAGGAATTAATTTTTTAGGTGAACACTTGTCATTGACATAATGCACAATCTTGTACAAAAGACATTAGAATATGACATGAGAACAACTGCTACTAACACACCAGACTTTTGCTCAACATCATATATTTTGAAAATTGATAGCTATTTTGTACTGTATTTTGAAATGTCAGCGGGATGTGGCGGCCAGCTTGAATCGGACCGACTCAAAATGTTAATCAGTTGTACTGTATATTCATTGGTTATTTTTGTTTCATTCTTTGTTTCTCTTTAAAATCCATTTCATAAAAATCGCGTTTTTGGTTTGTTAAAAGCAACTAAGCTGAGAAGCTAAGCTACGAGCTAAGCTAACAGGCCGACCTCAAGAATAAACCTCCGTCTTGTCGAGCACCAAAATTCACGGTGCCTTTGTGTAAAAAGTTGTTTTTCGCTGAAAAAAGAAGGTGAGAACTTGTTTACTGATTTTTTTAATTTTAATTAAAAGCTTTGTGTGAAAAACGCTATGCTAAAGAACTCAAACAACCAAAGAGCTCCGTTAAAGAGCTCCGCCATGTCAGCCCATGTCATGTCAAGGGACCTCCCTCCCATTTTTCTTAAAGAGACATGCTGCTCAACTATCTATTCTTTGGTTCAAACAGTCTTATACTGCCATCAGGTGGTCAAAAAAGTACTACACACCAAATAAATCGACATTTCTTCTAAAATTTGACAATTCATTATTGTTGCATTTCAAACAATATCATCTATCGCAATAATTTCTGAGACAATTAATCGCCCAGCAAAATGTGTTACTGTATTGTGACAGACCTACCTCTCACCTTTGTCAGCAGATGATAACAAACGAGAAGAGTTCACCACAACAATATTAAGACTTAAAACAATTCCAAGGCAAGTAGAGAAGTTTTCTATGTAATTTAAAAACTGCAATCTTTTATAGAATGTAAAGCTATCTTGCTGCATATACTGTTAGTAAAATATTGAATAATTATTATCGTAGTTTCTCAAAAATCAAAGCCTTTTAATGCTTGAAACATGTTGCTATAAAAACTACAGTCCAATATTTTACACAGTTTACTAAAGGAGATGGTGATGCAACTGAAAGGTAAAACAGGTTAAATTTACTCTGCAGAAGCAAATACTTATAGTTAAATACTGTAATTATAGAATTTGTCTGTTGTGGAGGGAAAAGGGCTAAATGAAACAAAACCCAAAATAAACAACCAAAGATAATGTCAGACATTTCAAACCTTTCAGTGTTTGTTTGCACCAATAAAAACTGAAAGTTATGCACCATAACTCATGTTCCCTGAAGAAGGGAACGAGGTGCAACACAATTGCTATGGGAATCAGCGCCTCCGCGCGGTTACCTGAAGTAATACACTCACGCCTTTACGGCTAGGGCGTCAGCGTCGCGCCAGAGGCCCCACCCTCTGGATATTTAAGCGGCTGATGCCCGTCCATCTTTCTCTAAAAAATACACTTCACCGAGCTTTCAGCATTGAAAGGGCCAGATGTGTTGCACCTTGTTCCCTTCTTCAGGGAAAATGAGTTATGGTGCATAACTTTCAGTTCCCTTTCAGTCGTTCTCTCGGTGCAACACAATTGCTATGGGAACGTAATTCATTCACGCCCTTGAAATGCTCAGCAAAATGCATGTGAGAACATCTGCCTTAATATGGCAGGCATTTCCCAGCCGCTCTCCACAAGGTCTGTCGAGAGCACAGCCTGAGAAGAAAAATGCCACATGTAGAAACATCAGCCTGATGTTACCACTAGACACATAGATGAAAACACCAGCTAGAGACAGCATAAGTGTCCTCTGCTAGTGTGATTACTCATTATCCCCTTTTTCCCTGGAAACATTGAAAAGCAGGAGGAAAAGAGCAAGGGACCTATTACGCCACTGGCAATCAGATGGCAATGTGGAGGTAGAAAACCCAGTTCAAGCACAGGGTAACCTTCCAGGTCCCCCTAGAGGAAAAAAATTATGTACAAGGGGCACGCACGAGTCCCTCATCTGCTTCCTGAACAGACAACTACTAGGACTGTCAAAGAGGCCCATCCTGATGTTGGAGAACTGTCAGAGGAGAAGGGAACCCTTCCACTGAAGCATCTCCCAAGTAAACATAAACACCAAGGGTGTCCCTTGTGTATGCTGTTGTTGGAACAAAGACAATCAGGCCTTAGGCCCTCAGCCATTTCCTTCAGTGGCCAGGCTGAAGGCTGCCACAGCTCCGGATGTGGGTGTAGAAGCTGCCCACGTGCCTGAGTCAGCAGGTCTCTGTAAGAAGGCGACTGCCATGGTATCCCTGAACATTGAGAATTAGAGGTCACATTGTGAGCTAGCTCCGCATGGGAACAAGTCCACCGAGGTTTTTCCAAACCGTGACCAGACCTGATCCACGACTCGTGGGTTCAGTCTTATTCTGATTCCAAAAGAAACCCTCTTGAGAGGGCATTCGCTCTGTAGCTCAGTTCACTCGGAACATGAGTCGCCCTGAGCGACAATAATCCTGGAGCGTATCAAGTGAGCATCCTCTGTGTCAGGCTGAGGAGGGCTTGGGATCTCGTCCCCCCTTCCCAGTCACTGAAGGACACCGTGGTTTTGTTATCTGATTACACCAGGACGTGCTGTCCCGCAATCAGACATTTACCAAATAAGTATTTTGCTGAGAGGAATGCGGCCAACAACTCCAGGAAGTTGATGTACGATCTTGCTTCCTGCTCATTCCAGGGGCCTTGGGCATTCTGATTTCTGCAGACTGCCTCCTCATCCTGTTTCCGAGGTGTCCGTTGTGATGACCACACGGGATGACACCCTACCTTACGGGACCCCTTCCGTGAACACAGACAGGTCCCTCCGAGGTTCCGGGGCCCTCAGGCACTTTGAAATGATTCTAAACTTTCCTGCTCACCCAGACGGGGGCAGGTGGTTTTTGTTGGTTTAGCCATATATGCGGGGCCTGCATCTTAAGCAATGCGTGTGGCACACAGGGTATGGCTTCCGCCAAGAGGCCTAAAAGGCGTTGGCACGTTTACAGGGGAATCCGTTGATTCAGTTTAAACTTTGCCAGGCAACGGCGAATCGAGGAAACACGTTCCTCTGAGAGCCATGCCCTGTACCGGATGGTGTAGACCTGCACTCCCAGAAATACGGTAATCCGTGATGGGGTCAGGTCACTCCTTTGTAGGTTTATGACAAAACCGAGAGACTCCAGGTGAGAGATCACCCTGCAGGAGTGTGACTGGGCTCGTATTCTGCTTCCGGCCAAAAACCAGGAGGTCATCCAGGTAGTTCATAATCCTGACTCCTTGATTCCTAAGAGGGGTCAGGGCTGCATCCAGACATTTAGTAAATGTACGAGGAGCAGTCTTCAAACCGAAGGGTAAGGCTTTGCCTTCATAAGCTTTCCCTTCGAAGGCAAACCGGAGGAATTTCCTGTGCCTCCTCCAGACGCCCACATCGAAATAGGCGTCTTTCAAATCCATTGTACATGCGTAGTCTCCAGGTCTCACGGACTGGGGGACCTGCCACAGTGTCAACATGTTGAACTTGAAAAATTCTTGTTTTCTTGCCCAGAGTCCTGAGATCCAGGACCGGTCTCAGGGATTCATCTCTTTTGGGCACCAAGAAGAGCTTGAGCCCACAACGCATCCGTTGTGATGACCGTTCGTTTGTCAGACACGCCCTCCAGGTCTGCGCGTGCGCCATGAACCTGGGAGGGATGTCTAGCTGCTGCTTGTCATGTTTGAGTGCGGAAGGGGTGGCCTTCGACCCCTCTTGCGTACTCTGGAGCAGGCTGGTCTGCCCAACAGAAGACATCGCGAGATCTGAAAGTCTCAGGCAAAACTCGTGTTTCCCACTGCGGTTCATAGTCTGACCTAGTAGTTTGTGTTTTACAAAAGTGGTGAGTCAAGAACCAGGGTAGTCTGTGCTCTGGTACTTTCATTCTTGTATATGCATGAAACAGTGTTTGTTTTTATTACACATACAGTAGACGAGTTATGTTTAGTGCGCACACACATACCACCAGCTCCTTGTAGCATTTTACAAGTGAAGTCTGGGCTCAAAAGGTCAGGTTCCCGTACTGCGTGAGCGGGCAAACCTGAAGCCCTGTTCCCATTTTGGGACCAGGACGCATTCAGTCGTCTGAGATTTTATTGTCGTGTGTAGATGGCAATTTCTCTATTACACAAGGGTCTGAGTGTTCTTGTGTGTTTAAATGTTCCGAACCAGCTAGTCTATGCTCCTTAAAACACAGGGACAGGTGGTAAAAATTTGGCATTTTCTCTCCTTCTGTGTGTGAGAGCGCCTGTAATGGTGCAAGGGCATCTCAGGCTTTCCTTTTCTTTTTGCTGGTGGCCCCTTGCAGCTCCTGGAGCTTTTCTGCCTGGTGGGCCTGCGATACCGAAGCCACTTGTCCTTGTCCATCCCGCCAGGGCCCCTCGGGCCCTGACATGGTTAACGTCAGAGAGTCATCCATAGCCTCATGGGTGGAAAAGCTCTCAGCATCACGATGTTTTGTCGTAGGCATAGTAAAACTACCAGGTAGTGCAGCTGAACAGGTAGCTGAAATTCCTCCTCCTGGGCTATGCTGGACAGAGAGTCTCCTTGTTAGCCGGGGCTAAACGTGGAGGTACTCGTGAGCCCGCTAGCGGTGCTAAGACGGGCCCTCAAGCAGCGTAGCATCTGTAAAAAACACTTAGTTATGCGATGAATTCTACCGTCGATTCGGCCGGACAGGATAGCGGAAAAGGCAAATATGAGAAGGTTAGCTAGCAAGCTAGGCCAAGCATTTTCACATACCTCACGATAGAGTCCTTCGTTGTCCGCTCGTAGCCGCGCTAATCGTGTTAGCAACGCTGTCGTCCGCCACGTGTTGTCGTGAGGGCTCCTGGTTAGCCATGCTAACCGTGGGAGCTAGCCAAATAGCAGCGGGGTTACTCCATTTCCACTCTCCTTTCTCCGGGGTCATCCGCGAGAAAAACGTTGAGTGTCCTTGCGTGTAGTATCCCTGAGCAGACCGGACAGGCCTCGTGGGTGTCCGCTGCTGAAAAGGGGGTAGCCAGATCCGCTGAAGCAGGTTCGGGAGCCGGAGCTCACAGCCTGCCAGAGTTCCTCGTCCGAGGACGTCCTCTCGCTGAGCTGCTCGCGGCTGCTGGCCTGTTAGCTTCGTTAGCTTAGCAGGTAGCGTGCCTTGCAAAAGCAGAAGAGAAAAGGCACGGGAGCTGGGGTTTACTGGCCTGCTGGTCTTCTTTGGGTTTTGGGTTTTCGCATTACCTTCTCGGGAGCCATGGCTGAGAAGAGTTAAGCCCGTTAGCAATGCTAACGTTGTCCGGAGACGTCTCCCTCCTCGTGTCGCTTTCACCGGCTAGCCTGCTACTTGTTAGCAAGGTAGCGGTGTCGCGCAGTCAGCGCCGTCGAACGAAGCGGTCTGTGGAGAGAGGAGAAGAAAACTTCGGGGTGAAGGAAAAATGTGCCGGACCAGCTTTCGCTAGCCCAGCAGTCCGCAAGAAAATATTCTCTGTATGCTCTGTGTAGGGAGCGAGCTCACCTCTGGTCGAGCGATGAAAATACAGAGAAGATCCGAGAAGAGTGTTTCAGGTTTAAGCGAGGTGAAGGGCAAAAAGAGAAAGATGGACGGGCGTCAGCCGCTTAAATATCCAGAGGGTGGGGCCTCTGGCGCGACGCTGACGCCCTAGCCGTAAAGGTGTGAGTGTATTACTTCAGGTAACCGCGCGGAGGCGCTGATTCCCATAGCAATTGTGTTGCACCGAGAGAACGACTGAAAGGGAACTGGTCTGTTGGTAATCAATATTTAAAATGATTAAAATAATAAATCATCTCATTTTATTCACATTCAGCTGAAAAGGGCACAAATGTGTTTTCAGTACCATAAAACTGCACTCTTAAATCTGTGGTTTAGTCCGAAATTGATTTTTCAGATTTTTTTGCTTGCATTTCCCAGCTTCTCTACAATTCAGAATGTTTACAAAAATGAAAAAAGGTCAAATGAAAATGGAAAAAGTTACAGCTATTATAGTTTACTCTATACTTTTGAACAAAATTGTGTCACTTAGGGAAGATGTGGCATAAAGAAGTGTCTTAATATTTCACTGAAATATGTTAATATTTACCCAGTATGCAATGAATTTGCACAGCTCCATTCTAATTAATATCCTTGTTGACATTTTTTAACCAGCAAACAAACAAATCCATCAGTGCTCTACAGAGAGTGGGGTAAAAAAACTAAACATAGAAAACTAAAATGACCCGAAACACAGGCAGCAAGAGCTTTGAAACAAAAAAAGTAAGACTGTTGCTTTACTTTGTTTAGAGGGTTTAACTTTAATTAAGCGTGGGCAAACAAAGCATTTGGTTTAAAAAAGTTACTTAGGGGGAAGAAACAGAAGGAAATGTTTTTAAGGATGGAGGAAGAGCAGTACTGTAATAGGAGAGAGTGCCAAAAATAAAAACCATTTCCGAAGCTGTTATGGTCTGCCTCGTTCTTCCAGGGAGTAAAATCAAATCAGAAGTCCATAATGTATTTTTGCTCTTATCTCATGTTGGTGTAGAGAAAGTTCAAACTGAAGACAAATACAAAAGGAAAGAAAAAGTTAGCATACAAACATTCTCACAAAGAGAAACTTTGTCAACTTTAAGTTGAGGCAGCAAAACAAGCTGTTTTTCTCTGATTGAACCATGTTTATCTAACCTTTTAGCAACTACATGACGTGATGAGGCGGCACAGCAGAGCAGTGGTCAAAACTGTGGCCTCACAGCAAGAAGGCTGCAGGATCACCTCCCAGCTTGGGTCCTTTCTGTGTGGAGTTAGAACATTTTCTCTGTGCACGAGTTTTGTCTACTGGTGACTTGTTTCCTCCCACAGGCCAAAAACCTGTCAGGTTAGCTGATCATGTTAAATTGCCCCTGGGTGTGAATGAGAGAGAATGGATGTCTCATTTGTCTCTATGTGGCCCTGTGATGTCTGTGTAATTATGGAAAATTGCTTTCCTTGCATTACTTTCTTGATCAAAAATTAAAAAATTACAGATGTAGTGTACAATCTGCTTTTCTGCAGTTGACAGGAGGTGATATTAGTAATTTTACAATGGCTGAATGCACTCTTTAGAAATTTGTGATCCTGGAAATAAGAGTTTATTCAACCTTTTAATATTACGTACGACAAATGATGATGTATTTACTGGTTGTCAAGCAAAATGGCATGTGTTAGTAAATGAGCATTGGCAGATTAACTAAACTGACAGGGTGGATTTTGAATATGTGCACAGGGTTTAATAAAATATGAAGATGGAGTCTTACAACCTCAAATCTTCTGGAACACCAGGGCTTCCTACTATAAAATCCATCCATCCATCATCTTTACCTGCATCTTCCTTTTTGGGTCGTGGAGGTCACTGGTGCTCATATCCAGCAGTCACTGTACGAGAGGTGGGGGACACCTTGGACAGGTCTCCAGTCCATCACAGGGACACAGTCACTGTGTTTCCATCTATTTTCATTTCGAATTTTGAGCTAATTTTTGAAATCTCGCAAAAATGTAAATACAAATTAATGCGGATCAGAAGTGTTTCCATCAACTGGCTTGAAGCGCATCTACCGGGCCACGCACAGCGTCATTACGTCAGACGTCAGCGTCATTACGTCAGACGTCAGCGTTACGCATGTCTACAGTAAACAGGAAGTAGCGGTTGAAAACAGAACCCGACCACACATCTCGTCAAAATGGAGAGAATATTTCAGGTATGTGTTGCTATCGGGCAAGTTGTATTTATTCTGTCATGCCAACTAGTTTTAGCGATGTTACATGTTGTCCGGAGCGGAAACAGCTGATCAGTCACATGACGTAAATGTTCGCTACGGCAGAACTGAGTCGGCAAATCTGTTTCCATCTGTCGTTTTGCGCATCAGCTCTGTTTCGAAACCCCCAAAAACCACCTCAAGCGAGCGTATCAACTTTTGAGCGAATTAGAGGAAGTTAACTCGAATTTTGCCGTTTCCATTCAGCTTTTCTGATGCGATGCTTCAAAATGCGCATCTAGAAACCTTGATGGAAACACGGCTACAGAGACAAATGAGACAAACAACCATTCACTCTCTCACACTTTGAGAAAATTTAGAGTTAACAATCAATCTAACATACATGTTTTTGGTCTGTGGGAGGAAACCGGAGTACCTGGGAAAAAAACACACATGCACGGAGAGACCATGCAAACTCCACCCAGAAAGGCCCCCAACAGGGATTTGATCCAGCAACCTTTACACTGAGAGGTAACAGCTCTACCAACTGAGCCACCTCTATAAAAACCAATCAGGATTTTTTTTCTCTAAAATAACATGATGGCTAAAGAAAGTCTTGTGACATAATTTTCTGAGGATGTAAATCAGCCAACAAACAAAATCCCTAGTTTGTTAATTGTTGCAAACCAACTGTGCAACAATAACATCCTCCGCGTTTGAATTATTGTAATTAAAGTATGCAGATCGGTAAGTGAGTGTTGGGAGGAGCTTTTTATCACAGTTGGAACGAAAGGTCAAACATTGGATGTCCTTATGACCACCAGCCTGATCAAGAAAGGTCATCAGAGACTCTACTTCCTCAGACGGCTGAGACGAGCTGGTCTGAGTAGCCCAGTCCTCACCTCCTTCTACAGGTGTGCAGTGGAGAGCATCCTGTGCTCCAGCATCAACGTGTGGCATGGAGGCTGCACAGCTGCAGAAAGAAAAGCTCTACAGAGAGTGGTGAAGGCTGCACAGAGGTCTGTCGGAGTCAGTCTCCCCACTATCACAGACATTTACACCTCCAGATGCAGGAAGAAGGCCACCTGTATCATGAAAGACCCCACTCACCCTGCACACACACTTTTTGCCCCACTCCCCTCAGGAAGGAGGTTGAGGAGCATTAAGTGTAGAACCACTAGACTGAGGAACAGCTTCTACCCTGAGGCTGTTAGACTCATGAATAAATAAATAATAAGAATAATCACTGCAAAATATCACATCATGCTGATGCTGATCTGTTTTCTTGTTGCTGTGTTCATCTGTGACCATTTGCTCATATAGATTCATGTTCGTGCGGCTGTCTGTTTGTAATGATTTTGTTTTTCTATTACATTAGTGCTTAGTGTATTTCTAGTTGATGTTTTTCTTAGTCAATCCTAGATGTTATTACTGTTTTTCTCTTACATTTTGTTGTTGAATGTAACTGGGACCCTGTGTACATAATCTCGTTTCATCACATGTACTACATGTGGTGCAAATGACAATAAAGATTCTCTGACTCTGACTCTCTGACATGATACTTTGAGTCTGTGTCGTCTTTTGAATGCTCATCGATATATTATTTCAGTGTCTGTTGTCTTGTTTTGCTTACATTTGTTTTAGAACAGTGCACCATTTACACAGTGGCTTTTTGAAAGAATACAGTACTGTCAAATTGTACTAAAATTGTCCACTACAACAGCTTTTCAGCGCGAGCTCACTTTCATTAAAATTTAACTACAGAAACGCCTAAAAAAAATTGTTAGCTGACTTTTTTTTAAGAGTGTGCTTCCATTTTAAATGACGGGTTTGTAGCTTCAGTGTTATTTAGAAAGTAGCGCAGAGGACAAATATGCGTCATTTCCTTCAAATATGCGTCATTTCCTTCCTGACCTCCAGAAATTAATTCACTTTGGAATTTTGCTGGAAAAACGTAAAAAACTATTTATTTAAGCTACTGACTTGAAAAAAGCATACAAAGTATGTTTATGTGTGTTGTTTACTAAATGACATTCTTGTTATATAGATTTTTTGAGATTTGATTTGATTTCTCCTTTAATTCAAGATGGTCTTTACAAAAAAATAATTACGGTATATGATATTTAGTAAAAAAAAGTCAACTGTGGATTTTCTTTTCAAAATTGATGGTGTTGAGATACAAAGAGTGAGTGAAGTAAGGTTTCTGGGAGTAATTATGGATGATAAATTGTCATGGAAAAAACATATTAATTTTGTACAAACTAAAATGTCTAAGTCCATGGCAGTACTATATAAAGTAAGGGACTTACCTGAGTGACAAAGCTTTGTGTCTGCTGTATAATACAATTATTGTGCCGCATTTAATTGATTGTGTTGGTGTGGGGTACAGTTTGTAAAACTGTAACCAAGTCTATTTTTAATTTACTAAAAAAAAAGCTGTAAGAATTATCTCAAGAAAACATTACTGTCATCCTTCAAGTACAGTATTTTCTGGTGTATAGGTCGCACCTTTGTATAGGTCGCACCTTTGTATAGGTCGCATTGTCCAATTATCACCAGTAGATTGGAAAAATCCCCAGATAGGTTGCACTGGTGTATAGGTCACACCTACGTTTAGCTCTGCTGCAAATGTCTGCCACAGGAGTGCACAGCAAGACTTTTAAGAAGATTAACACTTGATAAAAATTATAGCAAATATGTGTCTGAGCTGAACTTTTCCTTAATAAATGAACGTAATTGTGAAATGAGCTGGATTTAAAAATTAGTTTCACCAAAAGTGATAACAAGCCATATCGCAGGCCTTGAAAAAAACATAAAAATGTGCGACCTATACACCGGAAAATACGGTATTTTGTTTTATCAACTGAAATTACTTACGTTTTATGATTTGGTGGACTACAATATTCTATTACTTATGTACAAGGCTCAGAATCACAATTTACCATCGAACATACAAGCGTATTTTGTAAAAAGGAGTAGTTGTTATAATTTAAAGGGAAGGGATATTTTTGTAAAGCCGAAGTATAGAACAAGTTTGATGGGTAGGTCTACTTTATTGAAGGGAATTGGTTTATGGAATAGTTTGAATAATGATATTTAAAAAAAGAGAAATCATTATTTGTATTCAAGAAAAATATCAAGAATATATTGCTGATAAGATATATTTAAGTTAGTTAATATTTAGGAACTATAATGAATAATTGTGATAAGTTTTGTGGTTTGTTGTATTATTTGTGAGTATTGCTTGAATTAATTATTTGAATTGATTTTGTTAAGAAGGGGCAGAAATGATAAGATTTTATTCTTCTTCTGCTGCCTTATAGGTATTTTATTTTCTTTGTTTTTTTAAATTGTATTCTGTTTGTTTTTTATTGAAATTAATTGAATAAATAAACAAACAAATAAACAAACAAACAGCTAATTAACTATCAAAAGCAACTAGCTATAGCTCAGCCAGATTAACAAGCACTTTCAGTTTTGGTGTGGTAGTAGCTGAGAGTCATCTCTAACCCATATTCAAAGTGCTAACAGAGCCAGGAAAATCTTTCTTTACAATTTTAGCATGCAAGACGTCAAGAGAAATGCATTCCTCCAAGGAATGGAAGCTTCATTTAAATAATGAACACTCTGGTGTAGCACAACAGACCATCTGCAACTCACAGTCAAGTGTCTGTAAATTGACAGTCAAAAAATGACAGTGAAGAAAGAAGCGGGCTAGCATAATATTTATCTCAATTTCAGGCTTCCTCTCAGTTTAACTTTGCAGAAGAGGTTCAATTAGCCAGTGATGGAAGCATGAGGCTCACCAGAAATGTCAGAGTATAGAGAGATAATTAGCTAGCAGACCCTGCTGTGCAACAGAACGATGTATAACATTTTGCACAAGCAGGTAAAAGTGAAAAACAAAATCAATGGTTCTCTTAACTGATACATTCAGCTAGAAGCTCGCTGCTGTGCACTTTACTGTCAGCCTACTCAAACTCACAAGATGTCAGAGGCTTCCTGCAAACTTTTATTACAAAAATATATATATATATACAACTGCACCGGCCTACTTTGAAGTAAAAAATGAGTGCCAGTTACATAAAAAGTGTGCAGGTTGAAAGGTCAGAATGTCTCACAACACAAATTCAGTTACAAGTTCAAGCACATTTAGGCACTTTGTATGAAACACTTGAAACTTTGAAAGTACTACATTACAATTCAAGCATTTTCAATGATTTCATGCTCATACTAACACTGCTTTGTGTGTAAAATAATGTATAACATATAATGATTAAAAATGGAAAGTTGGAAATATTTGTTGCTGTAGAATATATTGTAAAAAAATCGTGTAAAAATGAAAAACGATAATCAGCTCACAAACTTGTCAAGTTGAACAGATCTGATCGGTTCCTGAGAATCTCCAGAGATTACCATGAGTATATTGAGTTGTGTTTGTAGCCAATAACCATGTCGTCAGTTCAATGTCTGCGCTACCACCATTATACAAGTAAACTTTTATCAGGAAATAAAACACAAAACTGAGGACTAACAGTAAAATGCCCAGGGTACATGGGCATACACGTCTAGAATGAAACCAACCAGCTGCTTTACTTTTACTGCTCTCTGTCTGTACTTGCAATTGGAAAGCTGGAAGCAGAACAGATGTGCTCCAGCTGTGATCGGAATCTGAGGGGAACTACCACACATAATGTACATGTGCTGCACTAATAGTGTATAGAGTCACAGATGCTGATTTGTAAATGATCTTTGAGAAACTGCAAGCAATTTATCTGTTATTAAAGGAGACGGCGTCCATTTAATCCTATTAATAACAGACAGAAATAATTAAAAATAAAATGTGACAAAGGTAATCTCAGCTGCATCCTTCTACAACTTACATACTTTGAAATAAATTGTTGGTATTATTATAAAGAAAAATAATATTCTGTATTTTTAACAACGCTATTTCATTTGAATAAACACTGAATGATTTTTATCTTTTATTTTTATCACAGCTCAGTTTAATCTGCCTTTCTCTTTTGCATGAGTGAATGTAGCTCATTGTTTCAAGCCTTAACTGGAGCCAAACATTTGAATAGCTAATCAATTTTTCAACACTTAATGCTTCTGTGTTTCATGTTTTAAAAGCCCTGATAAGCTTGGACTATTTTATGTTCTCCGATTCAGAAAAGGACACCAGCTGACTTCTACTTTTTTGGAAAGAGCTAAAACCGTTGGGCGCATGGTGTTAAATTCACAAAGTAAAGGTGAGTACAGTACAGTATATTAGGGGTGCAGGAAAAAATTTCGATTTTTTTTTTTTTTTTTTTAAGAATCTAGATTCTTAGTCCTGGCGATTCAGAATTGATTCTAAAAGCCCCAAAATCGATATATTATTTTTTTTTTTTTTTTACATTAAAACCCAAAAGATAAAGAAAATAAAACCATATCTCATAGAAAGAATACATAAAATGAAAGGTGGCAGAAAGAAGAAGAAATCTGACCCGAACCAGTGACCTCCAGGACCCGATAAGGATAAAGCGGGTAAAGATGATGGATAGATGGCTTTTGTTGAAAAGATTTACCAAACAAATCTTTTAAACAAAATCCATCCATACACATTTGAAACATGGATGAATGCAATATGATTTTGAAGTCTATTTTATTTTGAGTTAAATGTTTATGCAATACAGTAGGCTGAAATCTTTGTTTACGTTTGTATTTTGAATTATTTGTGATGGACTGGAGACATGTCCAGGGTGTCCCCTGCCTCTCGCACAGTGACTGCTGGATATAGGCACCAGTGACCTCCGGGACCCGATTAAAGCTGCTGCATTCTATTCATATACCCATCTGCTCACAATTCAGGCTGCTGTATTTATACTGTATTATTTGACATTATTAATGTTTGCTACAAGCATACATTATTGTTTTAAATAAATGTTTTATTTGTTTACATTATTGTTTAATCTTTTCATGATTTCAATTGAAAATTGTTTCAGAATCGAAAATCGTTTCAGAATCGAAAATCGATTCTGAATCGAAAATCGATCCTGGAATGAAAATCGTTTTAGAATCGAAAATCGATTTTTAATTGAATCGGTGCATCAAAAATCGGAATCGAATCGATTCTCCAGACACTGAGAGATTCGCACCCCTAATATATATACTGTATACAGTATATACAGTATTTACAGTATATATATATATATATATATATATATATATATATATATATATATATATAAAATGGGATACTAACGTATCGCTAAGCTAGTGTGCAATACAGATATAGAGCTCTGCTTCTTTTCCATAAGTTTTTTTTGTTTGTTTTTTTTTTCATAAATTTGCAAAAATCTCAAAACATCTGTTTTCCCATTGTCCTAATTGGGTATTGTGTATAGAATTTTGAGATAGCAAAACGTGACATAAGAAAATATGGAAAATTGAAGAGCGGTTGTTGGAACGTTTCGTCTTTTATTCAAAATAATCTTCAGTGAAGACTGAAGAAGACTGAAGTCTTTTGAATAAAATATTAAACATTTCCACAAAGAAGAACTCATCCAGAAGACCTGACTCCCCCTTGTTAGATGTACCTGGATTATTGAGTCTGCATCAGGACACTGTTATTCCAGCCTCCTTATGCACAAGACACAGAGAAATGCCCCACTGTTTTTATTTATTTTTTTTAATTTTTTTTATAAGTGGAAATCACACTCCTCTTGCTAACCTGGGCTATCTCAAACTTTTGATGGAACTTGTTTAAAGTGCCCAACAATATACAGGGTGGCCGTGGCGTAGTGGTAATGGCAGTCGTCCCCCGATCGGAAGGTTGGAGGTTCGAATCCCAGTTCCCCACACCATGTGTCGTTGTGTCCCTGGGCAAGACACTTAACCCCGAGTTGCTCCCGGTAGGACTGGAAAGCGCCTTGCATGGCAGTCTGCTGCTAACGGTGTATGAATATGTGTATGAATGGGAGGATGGTTGGTATTGTAAAGCGCTTTGGGGTCCCTCATAGGGGGCTGGAAAGCGCTATATAAATAAGCTCCATTTATCATTTACTACCATAACATTTTATTTTTCTGTGTCTAATGTTGGCTGAATCACTGTGATGGACCAGCAACTTCTCACTAACAGCTTAGTAAAAGCTCCAGCGTCACCACCTTACAGCACTGAACACAACAAGCAAGCAAGCAATTACTCACATAAATCACAGTAGTTTGGAGTTTAATTACTTTTTTACTGATCACTAAGTTTAACTAATATTTTGAGCAATAATTTGCTTACTGGTTTTAGCATTCATTGCTCAGGAATTATGCAGCACTTTCACAAAACTCTTCAAGCCAGGACAGACGTCCTCTGGCTGGCTCTGTGGGATTTCTGAATGGACCAAGGTGGCAAGCTGGGTTGCAGCCAACCCACCACTGGTGTGCCTTTATGCCACCAAGTGAGGTAACAGAGCTGTACCAATCAACATGTGAAAAGCCAGTTTGTGGATAAATTATAAGATGCAGGAATGACATGTGGTCTGTGCATTTACAGGTAGTCTTCGACTTATGAACGAGTTCCGTTCCTACGGCCAATCGCATGTCAAAAATCGCCGTAAGTCGGAAGTACACACGAGCCGCCGGCCCGCCACTTATAGGCTACACGTACATGCACAGTACAGTACTGAACAGTTACCAAGCACTTCGCCTATCCTAACACAGTACCCTACATAATTATCAAAAATCACATACAGTACATTTGGAAGGGAAAAAAATAGTTAATTTCTTACTGTGCGCTGGTCAAGCCTGTCTCCGTCTTTTAGCATGTTAGCTCGTTGCACGTCCGAGCTCTGCAGCTTCGTGCTGCTTCACACGGTCCAAACTTTTTACAGGAAGGACTGTTAGCATGTTAACTCCATACATTTGGAGCCACAATGAAGGGAAAAAGAGTTAATAACTTACTGGGAGTCGTTTCTCCGCTGTGTCCCTCCAAAAGGCTGTGCCGCGTTAGCATGTTAGCCCCTCCAAAAGGCTGCCCCGCGTTAGCATGTTAGCCCCTCCAAAAGCCTGTGCAGCTGTCTCTCCGCGTTTTAGCATGTTAGCTCAGTGTCCATCCAACATCTGAGGCTGCTAGGCGGACATCGAGGTGAGCTCCCGGACGTAGCCAGCCTCTCCGCCGCCCGCACAGAACACCGGCTGATGGCAGGGAGAGTAGCGGCGGCATATGGTCACTGGATCCTGCAGTGAGCTGGTGGTGTCGGCCGGCGTGGTGGGATGCGGCGCGGCGGAGCGATCAGCGGCAACTGCTCCGGCCCCAAGATGTCCACAGAGTTCACCGAGCGTTTCCAACTCATTTATAATAATAATAATAATAATAATAATAATTAATTCAATTTATAACGCACTTTTTCATTACTGAAAATCTCAAAGTGCTACACATATATTGAATGCTACACACATTCATAAACCGGTGGCGGCAGACTACCATGCAAGGTGCTTTCCAGTCCTACCGGGAGCAACTCAGGGTTAAGTGTCTTGCCCAAGGACACAACGACACATGGTGCGGGTCCCGGGAGTCGAACCGCCAACTTTCCGATCGGGAGACGACTGCCATTACCACTACACCACGGCCGCCCATTTCTCCGTATGAGGCAACCTCTCATCAGACACACGGTCCTCCAAAGCCGGCTGGCCGGAGCTAACCAAAGCTAACCTAAAGCTGGCAGACACACTGCCGAAAACTGGCGGACGCTGCCAAAAACTGGCGGACACTGCCGAAAACTGCCGCAAACTGCGTAAATCGGCTTCTAAATAATAATAATAATATTTTATTTATAAAGCCATTTAAAACAACCACAGCTGCAACAAAGTGCTGTACACATGAAATAAACACATAAAATAAGATTTTTTTTTTTATTAATTTTTATATTTTTATGATGCGTTCGTAACACCGAATCGCTGTAAGTCGAGGCCGCCGTAACTCGAGGACTACCTGTACATGACCACAGGATTGAAAGGTTTATGCAGCAAAAAAACAAAAAAAAAACAGGTTTATTACAAAGGAGATGATTGATAATGACACACAGCAACTTTGCACTTGGTCAAAGAAATTGGTTAGCTAAAAATGGGAGTGCTAAACTGTTAGTTCGTCATGTTTAGAAATTAAATGAAGGAGACCACGATGATGCTGTATTGCAACTTAGCTGAGTTTTGCTCCACTCCTCTTTTCGTGTCCCAAAGCTCGATTTATTTCTAAAAGCTCACATGTGGGATGTAGCTGACTCAATTAGTGATTTAAGAATAGTCAGAGGCAGCTTAAAGATGGACTGTCTTTAAGGCCATTGTGTGGAACTGATTGTAAGAGTGTCTTTAGTCTTAAAATAGAGTTTTGTAGCCTTTGTGTCAGTCTTCTCTCTGTGAACCACATAGCCACTGTAGCAGAGCTGTTCAACCCAACCGCTCAGGGGCCGGACATCCAGCAATTAATGTCATTATGTAAATAAATATAAGTATTACTATTATCAGTTTACTTTTTTAAATTGTTTATTTTGCTGCATTGAATCATAAATGTGAAGGAAACATGAGGGAGACCATATATTGTGTCTTTAAACACATATAGTGTCACCCAGATGTAACTAAAGGATTTTAACAGGGGTCAGTATTAAGCTGACCTCTTTATCCTTAATTAATCTACTTATTCAGATTGAATAGTAATTTCACGGATTCTTTTCTTTTTCAGTTTACCCAATATTTCTGTGATCTTTATGATGGATAAATAAACAAGCCATTAAGTGACAAAGACGTTAACTTAGTTGGTATGCCAGGCGACACTACCATTTATTTAAAATAAATCAACTAAATTAACACCATTACACTTGATTGACATGATTTCACTTTCTTTCAATTTAATACGTCAGCACACTTAAATTTAACACAACAGACTTCAATATTGGATGTTAAACATATTTAGTCTGAGGGCTCTTTAGCTTAAAATAGTTTCCAGCTTAGATTGAGAGAAAAAGATAGGAGGAAAGATGGGTTAAAGGAAATTGTCTTGAGCATGTTGCCAAAGTGACACTTCTCATCAGATTTCTGCTAAAATCCAGGTACGTTTTGTAAACAGCTCTTTACCTTTTGACGACGAGTCTGATAAAGAGATGACACCAGCCTGTAAGATGCACAGTCCTTCAGGCCCAGTTCGTCTGAACTGGTCATTCGTTTACGTTTCCAACGTCTCCTGGGTTCTGCTTGGTCATCAGAAAATATGTCAGCTCTTGGCCTCTGACTTCAAGATAAGCTTATTCCAGGAAGGAATAAACAAAGTTTTGAGCTTACGCTCGTTCGAAGTGGATTCATAACAGCATGTTATACAATCCTTAGCTGAATGACTGTCCTTGGCGGGTGACAGGCATTCATTCAGCTCTTTGGGACGTCTTCATGTCTCTTGAAGCTCCCAGCAAACTCTGAAGCGTTTCCGCAAAAGTTAGAACTTAAAAGAGAATTAGAGAGGAGAGAAACTTGTCTCTTTTTCATTGGTCCACTTGTTATCACTATTCAAGGTGAAATTCAGCACAGAGAAGGAAATTGTTTAGGAAAAGTATCTGAGTGAGAGACTTTCAGACGCTAGATGAGAGTTTTAGCTTAAACTCGACAAAAACAATTTCAGTGTAAGTCAGTTTGACATTTTAGCTGAACTTTGACACCTTTTCACTTGCAGAAATGACACATTGATGTTTCACATTTAAAGAATAACAGCATATAACATATATCATGAAAATGACAAAAGTTATCCTTTTGATTACATTAGAATAAAATCGAAGATAGAAATAGTCTCTTTTGGTGACTATATTCTCAGATTACAACTAATGGAATGATTTTGTGGTAAATGTCTTGCTTTACTGAGAGGTCAGTAAAGGTCATCTCTGGAACAGTTCAAAAGTACACAGGTGTAATAAAGTGGACATGGTCATGCCCACTACAAATGCAATAAACAGAACCCAAAAGTGTAATTCAAATCAATTACATTTCAAGATTTCTGTCCTTGCAATAAAAGTAGTGATACTCTAATGTGAAACAATAGTAAAAACAAAAATGACACACTGTGCCTCCTATTTAACACAAATATGATTTGGACATCTCTGACTTGGCAAATCTTTACGCTTTCCAAATAAAAATTAAAAAGTTGACAGTTTCTGATGTTCTTTGAATGACCGACATGATGCCGTTCCAGGTGGGTCCGTTAATTTCCTCCTCTGCGCACAGAGACAGGAGTACACGGGTCTCGCCATCACCCCAATTAGCCATTTCCGTGATGATCAATAAAAAAAGAAAAAGATTTGGCGAAGAATAGCGAACCAGTTCTTATTTACAATGAAATAGCTGCACAGACCAGTTCTTCCTCAGACGGTTCATAAATCACAGGTGAAGAGACCACGTCTCGCTCAGGTGTGAGCTTTGAGCAGAATCAAAAGAGGTGGAGCAGAACTCAGCTCATTTAATCCATCCTATTTGTGGTTAACTATTTTTAAGATTAACTATAAAGCTGCTGTGTATCATCATCAATATTCCCCCAGAAATAAATCTGGTTGTTGTTGTTGTTGTTTAATCCGGCTCACGGGTGATCACACACTGATATGAGTTTACCAGAACTCCCAGCATAGCTGGAGAGAGAGAAAAAGCGAGACCCCACAAGAGCGTGCAATCTTTCAAATCATGATTTTTGCTAACTGAATTCTTGTAAATAAACATTATTAACACCAAAACACATACATTTGTATGTCCCCGAAAGATGTGCGTCTCTGTTAGACTTTATTTTATTTTTCTCCAAATCCACAAAGTTCTCACTGTGAGAGAGTCCCAGCAAGAATATGTGAGCTGCAAAGCATGCTGGGTAGCCTTGTGGAAATTATTTGTGCAATGTTTCTGTTTACGATGTTTCTGAGTATGGATATGGGTTGTTCTTGTTAATGTCCTGGTAGGTCTGCTTTGACATTCATGTTGAAATCTCTGTTATTGGCTGTAAACTGACACCAAGAGTCAGAGGTTGTTCCCAGAATGCAAAAGGGGAAAAGAACTGTGTTGTCACAGAAAATGGCATCCCAAGGTGAGGCCTGGCCTGGCACTGTGTTGTAAGTCTATGCTTTCAGTGGGGAGGGGACTCGTCTTAAAGGGTTCTTCTGTACGCTCGTGAAAAAGTTGAAAATTGAGCTGAGCACATAAAAGGATTCCCTCTCTGACTGGAAAAATTGCCATTTCAAAATGTTTAAAAGGTCTTTCTCATGGATGTGTCCTGATTGTTTTTTTGTTGTTTGTTTTGTTTTTTCTTATTTTTTATTAATGAACTCATTGGCAGGCTGTAATTAAGTCACTTGCAGGTCGCTGCACACTGAATAGCTCTGTGCTATACAGTAGTGTTGCATGTGAAGTCTCTTAAATTGTGCATCCATTCAGAGTGGAGCAGGAGTGGAGCTTACCAGTTAATAGCATCACATTTTTCACCATCTCAAAAAATATAAAGATTTTACAAAAGTACAGTTTTACTTATTTGCATTCCTCCGTTACAATCTAATAACTTATATCTGGATAGTTCATTTGGCTGATGTTGCTGTGCCCAGTTAGCCACCGATTGGTATGTACGGCTAGACATTTGGACTTTTTCATTTTCATGTGCAAAACACCATTTAACAGCAAAAAACAGGTAATGACATTTTTACAAAAAATTCAGTGAGAAATTTAAAGAAGTTTTTCAAAGTAAAACTGCAGCTGATATATCTAAAGCAGACAAAAGAAGCATTGCTTTTATTTAAATGGTTTTGAGATGCTTTTTGTCGCGAAATCTAAAAATGAATATTTGACTACACATTTTTTTTTTTTACTCTGCAAGGCTGACGGACAGTAGATGGACAGTCTTATTTGTGACGCACACAGAGAAAAAAATACAATATTAATGATGTGAAGAGACAATGACACTGATTTTAGCTGCAGCCTTGGCAGACACAACACAGAGGTTATCATCAATCATTTAGACTCGTCCACCAACACACTGAAGTGCGCACAATGTTCAACTGTGATTGTATACGTTTATATGTGTTTGACGGCTCCAAAAACTGACACCCTTAAGCAAAGTGATGGGCAAACATGCAAAAGTTTCGAGTTTTTATTTTACAAGCTTATTTTTCCGCACACTCGCAAAAAAAAAAAACTATGCTTTGTCCCAAAACAGCTACTGTTTGGACAAATACAAACTGGTTCATCACTGCATCGTATTTACAGATTTTCCGAGAAACCAAAAGGTAGCTAGTAAAGAGAAACATGAAAGAGATGTAAATGATCAAGGTTAGAAATGACATCAAATACCACAAAGGAAGTCGGAGATACAAGAAGGGCAAAGCTAAAGAAGGATACAGAGAGGGAGGAGAGTGTGAAAGATGAGAGACTAACAGATGGAGACAGAAGCTGGCATTTGACATTTAAAACATCATTAATCAGCCCCTGAACCTGCATGTGGCGCGGCGCGCACGGAAGGGGAGGAAAATCCGACGACATGAAGCAAAAAGTGAGAATGCGTCGTCTGTTTGTGATTACTCTGAAGAGCAACTGTCCTTAGGCACAAACCGGACATTTTCAAGAGTCAAACAGGCCTGAAAAGCAGCGCAGGAGGAGAAAAACTAGGTGGCTGGCAGAGACAAAGCGACAGCCTCCACCTTGGGTGTGCCCAGTCCTGTGTGCTGTGACATTACCTGCCTACCACCGCATAATCATGATGAATCGCTCCAGGGCTCGTTTCAGACCACAGAACGCTCACACTGCCAAACAATAAGTGGTGATGGCAAACATCACCACCACAATCTGCAGCCTCTCTCCTTATCTTTCTTGTTTTTCCACCATGATGCTCACACTTTTTCCATTCTTGTTTGTAATCTCTGCTTTTATTTTTCCTAAAATAAAATAATTCATCTTCCCTGTCCTTTCCTACGTACCATCACCGCTGTGTTTCTCTTCTACCCTGTACCGTAGTTTGATTCGTTTTCATTTCTTTTCTGCTGCCTGATGGATCTCTGCCCTTCGCTTCTTCTTTCATCTTCAAGGAGGGAGCAGGCACCAAAGACAGGAGGAGGTTCGATAAACAGAAGGACAGCCGAGGTGACACGTCTGGGACAGACACAGTTTGCCTGGTGGTATTTAACAAATTCGGCAAGTTTACAGTAGAAACTTTGGAGAAATAAATAAATGTAAAAAATAAAATAAAGAGCTGGCATATAAATTTAGGTTATATCAGATTTATGCTCTGGATTTTTTCTGGTTATACTTCTTCCAATAAAACTTGTTTTACAGTTTAATTTGCAGCGGGCTGACAAACATAAATTCTAAGGTGGGAAGTTATTTTTATGTGAAACCATTTTTTTCTTCTTCTTTATTTCAAACAAAACATCTCAGCATAAAAAACTTGTCTGTGAGGCTTGCTCTGTCAAATGTTTAATAAATTAGAAGTATTATGTTTCCATGGTGTCATAAGGTTAAAAAAAATCATAAAGGGCATTTTCAGAATTTAATAATGAGCTGAAGCCATACCACCTTTGGCTCAAAACTATTGTTTGTTTTCTTCTAAAATCAATATCTGGCAACTAGGATGAATTAGAAAATCTGCAATAACAATTAGGATGGCATATTTTCTATTACACTTGTAGCTTTTTTTTCCTAAAACAACACCATGACTGCAAAATCTTACAGAGAAAAAAAAATGCACATTTTAAAGATCTGCATCTCCTGATTGCAATAATACCAATCAACAGGACGTGTCTACCATATTTTTCACCCTATAAGTTAAGGTTTTGTTTTGTTTTTTGCATAATTTGCAGCCCTGCAACTTATATGCCAAGTGACGTATTGTATTTATGTTTTTTTTTCCTTCCCATATTTATAAACCAATTTTTTGGCTGAGATGTGACTGTTTTCATTCATTCTGACTGAAAATATTGAACACTACCATTTTCAGCCGCTAGAGGGCAGTCGAGTAGTATGGCATGTCATTGTGTCATGTAATAGGTCAAAGTGGCTATTAATGACACAATCGCTTGTCATAGACTGCCACCGTCGTTCTGCTTGCTGGTTGGAGCAACTGTCTGTCAAATCAGCTTCATTTCGCTAAAAAGTGCTTGTCAAAGTGCATTTATTAAGAAGTTAGACTGAGCCACACATTTACTTTAATGTCAAGCAAACAAACAATTGTTTTAGGTGCTTATCTTGTTAAATTTCGAAGAAACGCACAGCGTTCCTCCTTCCTTTTTTCCTCCCTGTATGCATGCTCCCTGAGCACTAATGATATGTCCTTCTGTGTAGAGGCTTCGAAGCGTGTGTCAAGTAATTCAGGAGGATTTATATAGAGCGTGTATCGAGGCGTGTATTGATGACACATGTAGGGACGTTCGAAGCCTTGCTAGCGCGCCGTACCACGTGACCGATTCAGGAACTGGTTCGTTTGTATGCGCGACGATTCGGAATATAAGAGGCAGACAGAAAAATCCATCATCACCATCATCATAAATACAGATTATCATTTGCAGATCAAATTTAGACTTTATTTGAGGTCCTCACAAACATGATTTCTTTTTTCTTTTATTCAACTTAAAACTTCGCAAATCAGTTATGTTATTAGAATCCATCTACCAGTTTTACATTTATAGTCCACTTGATGGCGCAGTAGAGCAAATGAAGCAACATGGCGCATCGGATCATGAGTCGAGCTATTTAATGGAAAGCCTCAATGCTTCATGAAGCTTCATCTCACCATCACGACAGAGCACTGAGGCAGCGGTGATCATAGTGATCATATTTGGACTGATGCAACTTGTAGGTCGGAGTGACGTTTATGGCGTAAAATATGGTAATAACCAGTAAAAACCATGTTGATGATGAGTTTTGATAATGATCTGCCAAACAAGCACCAACATGCCTCTTTCAGTTTGCTCCTTTTAACCTGTCTGAGAAAAATGATAAAAGCAATATAAAACGCATGAGAGTTTTCCTCCTTTAAGGTAGGCTTGCGATAAACAATAAATAAATTAATCCCGTGAGGAATAAAAATGGATCAACCTCATTTTCTTTTACCGGCTTTATCGTTTCTTCGTGTCTCTCTCTGTCTACTGAAAACACGGCTCTACTCCAGTGCTCTTCACTGACCCCCCGCTTTCGCTTTCAAATGTGTATCCAAAAATGCATATTTGGATTGTTAAAAGCAGCTAAGCTTATAAGCTAAGCTACGAGCTAAGCTAACAGGCCGACCTCAGGAATAAATCTGTCTTGTCGAGCTCCAAAATTCACGATTGAAACCCATCCCTTTGTGTAAAAAGTTGTTTTTCTCTGCAAAAAGAAGCTGAGAACTTGTTTACAGATTTTTTATTAAAAGCTTTGTATGAAAAATGCTATGCTAAAGAGCTCAAATCACCGAGCAGCCGCCATGTCACCATGTCAGCCCATGTCACGTCAAGGGCCCTCCCTCCCATTTTTCTTAAAGAAACACGCTGCTCAACTATCCATCCTTTGCAAGAAAGTTCATGCTCAAAAATCCAGGTACCAAATCCAATTCTTAGTCGGTCATCTGGACAGTTTTTTTATTTATAGAAACGTTTCACCCTCTCTCCGGAGGGCATCATCAGTCAGAGGAATTCCAGCAAACTGCTTCCCCACAAGCAGTAAACAACTTTCTTGCCTTGAACCACTTTGGCTGTGGCTGCCTGCTGGGAAAGTCGACGAGGGACAAGACGGCCTCCAGTATCCATCCTTCGGTTCAAAACGTATTATACTGCCATCAGGTGGTCAAAAAAGGTACTACACTCCAAACAAATCAATATTTTGTCTAAAATTTGACAATTAATTATTGTTAAATTTCAAACAATATTATCGTTTATCACAATAACTTCTGAGACAATTAATCATCCAGCCAAACCTGTTTTTGTGACAGGCAATCCCACATTACCAACAAAGTAAGGTGAAACGGAGACAGGAGAGACACAGGTGAGAGAGTAACAAGACAGATGGCTCGAATGCTTTTTCCTCTGTCTGAACCTTTGAGGAGCTATCATGGTGGAGCGCTCTGCTCACAATTGATGACACTAACTGAAGAAGATTGTAGGTTTAGCACAGAGGCTGTGGGAGGAAAAAGCCCACCATTTGTGTAATTGTGCATGACAGAAGAGAAGGGGAAGATAAGGGTTGTAGGTCAAAGGGCTGCTGTGAGAGAAGAAGAAAAAGCCAGACAGAAATAGATTATTGTGTTTATTAATGACAATCATACCCACTAATAGGTTTACTCCTGATGGCAACTCAAAACTACTTTCTGGACGGTTAATTTAAATGACAGCAAAACGATTGAATGTTCGGTCAGGGAAGGAAGAGAAGATCTCAGCTCATCCAAATTCAACAGTGTGACCCATGCTCCTTTATCTACCTCAGCATCATTTGATTCATGTTTCCTGTTTCGCGGCCCTTGAGCACCATTTGCTCCTCGTTTTATTGCTGAAACAAATTATTTGTGTTGCACCAATTCAACTTGTTCGTAAATGACTTTGCAACTAATTTAAATATTGTTGATGTCACCAATGGAATGAAAGCTTTAAAGTTGATTTGCTATAGTAATAGATATATTTAATAATTTGGAAAAGCTTTTTTTGTGGTGAAAACAAAATTATTTCGGTTTGCCTAGTTTATCCATCCTACAACAAAAAGGAGGACGGCTTCAAACATTTTCTTGTGCTGAACTACTAAAAATGAATGTGCACGCTTGGCTTTGACATGACAGAGCAGTGCTGCTGTCTTTTCAACCTAATACAATAAAGTCATTGTCAGCTTGTAGAAAATTGACTATAATTACAGCGAAACAGTCCCGCAAAGATATGGGGGTTGAGCAATCTCCACACAAAGCCTCGGCATTCCAACAGAAATGTAACAGTTCAGTCGTGGGTTTCATTGTGACAGGTGGAGCACAGGGAGGATCAGAACATTACACGGCCGCCCTGCAACGTTTTCAGTTCACTCGTGTCTATTAAAGGACAATGGCAGTTCCTCAAACGTAATTCAGAATATTATGTTTAACACCAAAGAAAATTATTTGACTGTCTCACACAAATAATACAAATGATTTTTAAATAGGACTAAAAAAAGAAGAAAAAAAAGCATCCATTATCTTATACCTATTTCTTCCTTTTTGGGTCACAGGGGGTCTCTGGTGTCCATGTCCAGCTATCTGTGCGAAAGGCGGGGGACACCCTGGACAGGCCTCCAGTCCATCACAGGGATACATAGAGACAAACTAGACAAACAACTATTCACTCTCTCACTCACATATAAAGACAATTTAGAGTTACCAATCAGCCTAACATGCATGTTTTTGGTCTGTGGGAGGAAACAATTACCCGGAGAAAATCCACACATGCACGGAGAGAACATGCAAACTCCACCCAGAAAGGCCCCCGGCCAGGATTTGATCCAGCAACCTTGTCACTGAGGGGCAACAGCTCTACCAACTGAGCTGCCATGAATGAATGAATGAATAAATGAATAAATAAATAAATAAATAAATAAAACATTCGTTGGGGTGCAAATTGTGGTTCGGACCGCATTAAAGATGACGGAAGATTAAGATATGAATAAAGTTAAGAAACCCTTGTTAGATGGATTATAATAGGTGGCTGCTAGGTAAAATCTTGTGAATAACTACTGTATATACAATGGAGCAAGATCTGGTGAGCTGTGTTAGCTCTCATGAATGTGTTGAGGATAACTCTCTGCTACTACATCAAATGTTGACTCAATAGCTGTATTTATAACTAATTATGTGTTGGCTAATCGTGGTTAGTTATGGCAGCCATCTTGAAATTGGATGACTTCAAAAGTTAGTGAGTTGTAAAAGTAAATCCAATGATTATTTTTGACAGTTTCATTAAAATATGTCCATTGGTCCATGTATATTATTGCTAACAGATATTGTAGGACAGGGGTGCTCACACTTTTTCAGCATGCGAGCTACTTATAAAACAACCAAGTCAAAATGATCTACCCACTACAAAAATGCAAAACATACAACTGTTTTCAAATGTATTAAGGATTGTTTTTATGTACAATGTACCGGTATGTTGATGTACCTTGCATAACTGAATAAGCCAATATTGCACAACACATATAATAAATAATTAACATTTTTTGTAATTACCTGAGTTTACTTTGATGACTTGCACTGAACTGAATCAGCCAGGAATGCATAGTCCGGACAGTAGCTGCTGACAGCCAGCCTCAAGCACATTTCCAAATGTTCATCAGTCATAGTGGAACGGTATTTGGACTTAATGATTTTCATGTAGGAAAAGGCTGACTCACATAAATAAGTGGAGCCGAATTGACTGCAGATGAGGCAAACACACTTCGAAAATGACATCGTGAAAAAAAAAGTCCACCTCCCATTCCGTATGAAAGTGATACGTTTTTGCTTTCTTGCTTGGTCCAGCTTTCTCACTCATGTTTTAGCAAGGGCTTAAAGCCCCACTGACATGATTTTTTAATTTTCATAAAATTGCTCAAAATATATATATTTTATCATTTAAATATGTTCATTTTTGCAAACAAAATGCTAAATCACTTTAATTTTGCTTTTAAAGTGATTTTGAACTTCAAGCCGTGTTTAATCATGGGAAATCCAATTACACACGAACGCACGATCTGTGACGTAACACTGGGCAGAGGGCTCTGGTCTCTTTAATAGCGGACCATTTAAAACCCAACAAATTTAGCAATCTATGTGAAGATTTGAGCTATTTGTCTTCAAATGGGATTGTCTTGTATTGTGTTTCTTTTGTAAAAAAATGAACAAATTTAATAAACATAAACATAAACATTTTGGGAAGCAGAAAATAGTTTGGGTGATGGAACAAGAAACAACAGGATCTAATTTAGGTCTGATGCTGTATCAGACTTACCTTCATGTCGAGCTGCTCATACCTACGCACTGTGACAAGCCCAGAGCTCTGCCCGGTGTGACATCACAGATGGTGCGTTCGGGTGTAATCAGATTTCCCATGATTAAACACGGCTTGAAGTTCAAAATCACTTTTAAAGCAAAATTAAAGTGATTTATCATTTTGTTTGCATAAAGGAACATATTTAAATGATAAAATATATATATTTTGAGCAATTTTATGAATAGCAAAAAAATCATGTCGGTGGACCTTTAAAATCTGAGGTAATTCGCTGATGTTAGGCCATGCCAAAGACAAAGATTTGAATGTACACCTCAGAAACACTTTTGCTTTTGCCCAGAAAAACCTGGAAAGATCCGCTGAAGGACGTAAGGCGTACTACGACCAGAAGGCCTCTCACAATGAACTCCAAGTGGGAGACAGAGTCTGGTACTATACGTTCGCCCCAGCAACCGGGAAAGGAGGGTCCGAGACCGGAACTCTCGCCCGCAAACTAATGCCCAGGTGGACTGGACCTCATCTGATAACAGACAAAGTGTCCTCAGTCGTCTACGAAATCAAAATCAGCAAAGGCCGCAAAGAGCCAATTGCTAAATGGGTACATCGAAATCAGATCAAACCTTACAAGGCGTTCAATGACTCCACAAAAGACAAAGATCTCACAAACACACCGACTTCATGGGATAATAAGGTCGTCCAAACACAAGTTAGTAAATAAACTAATCAGGTTTAAACTACCATATTTCCCACCCTATAAGTCGCATTGTCCAATTTGAACTTAGAAACGCTAAGCCTAAAACCCACAACAAAAAACTAACCTTAACAACCGTTTAAATCCACGAGATTTAATTTGACCTCGGTCATAAAGTTGAGACCTGTTTTTCTTGTGTGTTGCACTTTGGAATCTGACGACAAGAGTGTGTCGAAGCAGTGAAACGTTGTTTCCTTGTTGTTTAGTCATTACTGTTGTCATTAGTTGAGATATTGTTTTGGTTCTGAACACTCCCAGCCAAAAAGGTTTTGTATTAACATTGGTTAATGAATGATATGGATTTAACTATGCCAACATGCAGTTCGTTTTGTTAAATCTCAATCGTCGAAGAGTCAATGTAGTTTAAAGCTACTCAAGGTACCATAAACTACATTGACCTCACAATTTCTAAATTGAACCGATTCGATCGTTTCTATTCTAGATTGTCTATTCATTTTGATGAGTCTCGCCATAGACTTCAAAATTTATTAGGAATACCAAATCCTACGTCGTTCGTCTAAAAGACAACAGACATTTAGATCAAACTATATTTCATTTTTATTTTAGTTTATCTTTTATTTAGCTTGTAAGTTTTGCCGCGTTTAGCGCCGTTGTTTTTAGCATGAGCGGTGACATCACCTAAAGCTCAAGATTCAGTTGTCATCTGATTGGTTGCCCCGTATGTCAATCAAGTGATGGGATGTTTGATAGGCTGACAATTTTTTAATGTCACGCTGCAATCTACCAGTAGTGCCTCCGCGATCGACCAGTAGATCGCGATCGACCAGTAGATCGCGACTGACCAGTAGATCGCGATCGACGTAATGAGCACCCCTGTTGTAGGAGATATAATGCTAATAGACAATGTTAAATTCAATACTTAATGGCAAAATTTAAAGCAAAAATGTTTTGCGATGTGGAGTATGTGTTGTGAAATACTCTCAGCTACTTCCACACCAAGTGTGAGCTCAGTACTTTAAAAACTGACTGAGGTGAGTATATTTTTGTGTTTCCTAATGTCGGTTCACCATGATGACCATCTGGAATTGTACTGACTCGAAAAGTTCATTGATTAAAGAGGTACATCCAGTAATTATTCTCTGAATGTTTCATTAAAATTTGCCCCGCAGTTCATGATATATTTTGCTAACAGACAGATATGACTCCAACAGTTAAATGCAATGTTTTGAATTCAGATTTCACTTAATCAGTTAGCGCTCACTGTTTGTGTGATGAACGACTCATAGCAACTACCACACCATATTTTAGCTCAAAGTCTGTAAGATTAGCTACGTTATAGCCAATTTTGCGTTTGCCAAGGTTACTTAGCTATGGCTGCCATCTTAAATGGGGTCATCTCCAGAAGTAAAACTGGCAAAAATTTAAATTACTTCCTGAACGTTTGATTGAAATGTATGGTCTTTCCCTGTCACATTAAATTGCCATCTCAGATAAAAGTATCACAATCATGTTTGCAGGAAAGAGCTCAAGTCAGATTCTGAGCATTACAATGCAAAAAACATCTAGCAGTTTCTCTTAGTAAGGAGGTGGTGTTTTTCTTTTCTATGTTATCTGTTCACGATGACAACTTTCAATTGATTAACAATAATGAGCTCAAAAAATGTGCATAAGCGCCATCATCAATGCGTGCGAAAACAATGCTGAATGCGCACAAAAAAATAATAGGATTTTTTGCTGACAGAGAGCAGAACTGTAATAGCAAACGCTGTGGACCATGAATAAAAATAAACAGAAAATGTCATTACACCAGAGGGAATAAAAATTAAAAGCTGATGGGAAACGTTGCCAAAATAGCACAAGCATGGCGTGTGGTGAACAATGCTCATGATTCGGGATAAAGAGGCAGACAGGTGCGGTACGAGAGAAAACAGACTTTCTGTATGACTGTGGATGTGTGTGAGAGTTGAGTTATTTGAAGAACCAGTACCAGGAAGTCTGTTTGGGGGCTTTGGAAGAGACGTCTTGAGGGTTTCAGAAGAAAAAAGCACTTTGTTTGTGAAGGAGACGACTCAGAGCAGTGGATAGTTCTGTTCCCACAAAATTGTGGGAAATGTTTTTAAATGTTACGAATTAAGGAAACAGCCAGGTGTTAAAGCATAAGAGGGGTTTGACTTGATTAGAAACAGATTTGCAAGTGTGGTTCCAGCTATAAATGTGTTTACTTGCATTAGGGTGTAAACAATATAAAATCATAGCAAAATCACTGCAAGAAAAATGAAGAGCAAAGGCATTATTGTTTGTGCTTAAAACCCATTCTCAGAAGGAAGAAAAAACAACCAGTTCCACAGTGTTGCCAGAGGCAGAGTTAAGTCAGAAATCTTTTCCACACAACCCTGAATCCATTCGGGTTCGTATGAGCACATTTTTTAGGCTAAATAAAAATAATATTAAGCACCAACGTCTTTAAATAATTACCTGTACCTGCCTCGGACACTGGGCAGCTGAAAGTGACCAACTTTGTGTTGCTGTAGAGAAGCAGCAGTCAATGTGATGAGAACTCAAATGATTGTAGAACCTTTCACATTAACTTCTCAACATGAAAGTTGGAAATTACATTTGTGTTGCTCTTTCTTTTGGGAGCATGTGTGTACATAAAAACAAAGCTAAATGTGAGTTTTAACATATATTATTTGTATACATGTATTATTTGTAATCTGTACAAATTAAGGTTAATGTCTAAAGTCCAGAATCTGAATACAAATATAAAGTAAACACAACAGATGTATTTTATTTGTGTATTCCTTAACAAGTTATTCATTTAAAAGCAGCTAATAAGAGTTTGTTGTTGCCGTTTTTTTTTTTTTTGTTTTTTTTTTTTTTTAGAAAAACAGGATATTTGTTCCAAGTATGACCATGTGCTGCACTTAGCACAAAATTTCAGAGTTGCCAATAATATGTATACTATAATACTTTAATTATATTAGTTCACATATTTAATTTAATGATAAGAAGCCATCCAAAGAACATGGCTGGTCAGTCTCACAGGTTGGAAAAAAACAGTTTAATTGTTGTTTAATCAAAATTGTTGTTTTGTTTTGGTAAACCATTAACATAACTGTGCATTTACCATTTATCATAATGAAAAGAAAAGTTGCTTCAAACTTACACTTTAAAAAAACTAAACTGAAATAATTTTCCTAAGATAGCCTTATTAAAGTCTGAACGGCTTTTCCTCTGTTACCTTGCATCAGGTTAAAATAATAATTGATTACACCTAAACCAGAATTCAGACAGGTTTAAGCAGAAACAGTTTGGTGAACAAGACCTAAAGGCTGTTACACTCAAGAATGTAAAATGCTGTTTAACTGGTTCATGTGTGAACAACCATTGATGATTTAAGCTCATAATAATGAACCATTTATCGATTTACACAAGGTGGAAGAAAACAGATCAATTTGCTTTATAAGCACACACCTTTGTGCATGAAGAGCTTTAATGAAGAAAAATCTGTTTAATATTTAATCATAAATATATATATTTCAAGAGATCTGAGTAAGAAAGTTGGAACAAAACTGATTATATTTATTTGTTTATGCTTCCATCTAAACTGGCACTGGGGTTAGGCAGAAATATGTCCTATTGATCTCTCAAACTTGAAAATGCAGTCATTAAAGCTTCTGAGTGAAAGACACCAAGTTTACCTTTAACATACAGCCACCTTACATTCATACTGTGGTGAAAAATGGGAAAAAGTTTCCATCTTGTTTATTTGAAGAGATTAATTTGTCAAAGTTATTGAAAGTCGTGAAAAAGCATTCTGCTTTTATGTACCGGTAATAAAAATGTGCATTTATTTTTAGGAAGTAAGTAAAGTAAGTAAGTAAGTAAAGTTTATTTATATAGCACTTTTCATAGATAAAATCACAAAGTGCTGTACAACATATAAATAAAAGATTAAAATAGACAAAAGAATTACTGTAGTAAAAGCTGATTAATCAAAACAATAGGAACAGCAAATAAAAACAAGAATAATTGATAAAAACACTAAATAAAACCATTTATCTAAAAGCTTGTCTGAATAAAAGTGTCTTGAGCTGCGTTTTAAAGGAATCAATAGAGGCGGTCACACGAAGAGACAGGGGCAGGGCATTCCACAGCCGGGGGGCTACGGCCTGAAAGAAAGGTCACCCCGGGTTTAGGGACCTTCAAGGTTCAATGCTGAAGAACGAAGGGTGCGGGCTGGAGAATAAGGGATCAGCATTTCTGTGATGTACTGGGGGGCCTGTCCATTTAACGCTCTAAAAGTTAATATCAAGATTTTAAAATGAATTCTAAATTCAACAGGGAGCCAAAGTAAAACATCCAAAAACAAATGTAACAAGCTAAAAATGCACAAAGCATATTTGCCCAAGTTATCTGTAGCTGGTGCCTAACACATTAATATTCAGATATACAGTACTGTACATAGGGATATTTGGACAAAGCAATGCCACATTAAAACAAAGCTAGATTTCATGAATACATAATTTAGATAAATGTATATTATTGGGGACGGGGGTGTGTGTGTCGGGGTCTTGATTTGTTAATTTCAATTTTATGTTATTTATGTATTTATTTATATATATATATATATATATATATTATTTTATATATATATATATTATTTATTTATTTTTCTCTTACCCCCCTGGTTGCCTGGCGGACATTCTGGGGGTGGGCCGTCAGGGGTTGTGCTGGGGTGTGGGGGGGTTCGGGGCCTGCGGGTTTGCCGTGGGCGGGACTGGCAGTGCGCTCCCCCTGGGGCTGCTTGGGCTCGGGTGTCCTGTCCTGTCGGCGGGGCGCGGGGTGGGCCGGATCTTGGATGTCTGCTACTCTCCACCCCAGAATGAATGGGCCTACCTCCTGGGTTTGGATGTGGGCTGCCCCATGTAGGGAGCAGGTACATGTCTTGGACCTAGGGGGTATAGAGTGTGCATCGGGATTATGAATGGAGCGTGTCGTTATTGTTTGTCTTTCTGTGACTGAGGGTGAGGATGAGGGTGGGTCTGAATGAGTGTGTCTGTGTATGAATGTTTAAGTGTCAGGCTGGGACTTGGACTGCCCCCTCTCTGATACTTCTGAGGCTACCTAGTGTCGCGCTCCTGCCACGTGGCCCCCTGGTGGGTGTTCCTCTGCCTGCGGGCGTGCTTGGGGCCCTCACTATCTGGGGCTGGGCGCTTGGGCGTTTGTCGGCTCGGCCTGGTGGCTGCCTGGTGGGGCTCGGGTCCTCTGGTCCTGTCGGGTCTGGACCTGAGGGATGGGCGTCCCCGGTGCCCGAGCATCGGTGTCCGGCCCTGGGGCTACATCGGTGCAGCGGGCTCCGGCGGGGGCCTGTGTATTTGTCGCTGTTGACCCCGGGGGGTCATTGTGTGTGGTCCCTGGTGGGGTTCGTCCGGTTCTTCCCCTTGGTCGGATCTGGGGAGTGGACGAGTGGCTCGTCCTGTTCGGGTGGTCCTGGGGACTCTGGGCTCGGGGTCCTTCCTGGGGTCTTGGGCTTTGATCGCCCTTTCGTCTGTCTCGGGCTTTGGGGGGACGGATCTCTGATGCTTCACAATCGCTACTAAATGTTCTATTGGAGGAACCTTATTCACTTATGCATGCTCACAACCACACACAAATGGATGTAGGGATGTATATGTAGATATATGTAGATGGGTATATAAATGAATATAAATATATATGTATGTATACTGTATATATATTTGTAGGTATGGGTATGTTTATATATAGAAATCTAATGCAAGGTCATGAATATTATCAGTCTTTATGCTTGTATGTTTCGTTGCTGTGTTCTGTCATGTGCTTTGCAGGATTGTGGACGGAGGTTTGGTGTGTTTGCCTTGTGCTCTTTTTGTGGATAATTGTTGTTTTGTTGTCTCACTTTCTCTTTTCTTTCTTTCTCTCTATGAAAAAAAATACATATTGGAGTGAGAGGATGGCTATAAGGTGTGAAGGGAGGCCATCTATAAATGGAAAAAAAAATACATATTGGAGTGAGAGGATGGCTATAAGGTGTGAAGGGAGGCCATCTATAAATGGAAAAAAAAAAAAGAGAAAAAAAAGATAAATGTATATTTATTACTTGTGTGTGTGTGTGTGGGGGGGGGGGGGGGAGAGAACAAAAATGGATGACAAAAGGGCAATTAAAAATAGTGAAGCAGCCTGAAATAAAGAAATTGCATTTCCTGTGCAGTGTGAACGCAAATTTCAGAAGAACTTGCTGAGAGACAGCTGGGATTAGCTTAAAAAAATTTAAGCTGAAATGGAAAAACAAGCCTAAATTAGAAGAAGAAATCAGAAAGGACAAATATTTGCTGAATTACCAGTAGATTTGAATAAACAGAAATGAGCCCAAAAACTAGGAATTTAGCTAAAAATAAATAAATAAGCTGAAACTAGCACAAAACAGCTAAATAGTAGCTGAAATATCATAAAAAGCTGAAACTAGCAGAAAAAAGCTGAAAGGAGCATAAACAAGCTGAAATTACCAGAAAAAAGTTGATTAGGCTAAAATTAGCAGAAATTACCATGAAAAACTTTATCTGAAAACAGCTGAAATTAGCTTTAAAAAAATGATATAAAAGGTAGCTGAAAAGGTAGGACAAGCATAAATTAGCAGAAGAAAGCAGAAAGAGCACATGTTTGCCCAATTAGGCTGAAAAAAGCAGAAATTTGCACAAAAAACTGAAATTATCTAAATAAAAAGGCTTAAATTAGCACAAAAAATAGATGAAAAGTATAGCTAAAAGCAAGAAAGAAGCTGAAACTACAAGAAGGAAGTGGAGAGAGCATATTTTTGATGAATTAGGCTAAAAAATTTTAATTAGTGCAAAAAATGTGGGATTCACTGTAAAAGCTTAAACTTGCATAAAACTTATATTAGGGATGCACACTATTGGATTTTTAGCCAATATCCGATATGTTAAAACTTATTTGGCCAATAACCGATGCTGATATTTTTATATACTTTCCTTTTTCAGAACTTAGCCTCTTATTTAGGCTTATTTGCTACAAAAATTGTGTAACATATATTCAGTAACAGCCATATGCATATACGGTAATAATAATAATAATAATGAATTCAATTTGTAATGCACTTTTCATTAATAAAAATCTCAAAGTGCTATATAATATATATATAATATATAAGCATATAGCACTTTGACTCATATTAAATGAAAAGTGTTAAATATTATTTATTAGCATTAGTCACCTGCGATGCTGTCTCACTTGTGGAGGCTTGTTCCAGGTTTCTAGCTGCAGTGTGGGATCCTCTGCACTCCTGTGCATGAAGGACACAGCATCCATTTTGCCGTAAGACTAATCACGCTAACGGGGCTAGCACGACGTCCCAATGTCTGTGGTAAAACTCACCCAAGCGCTATCGGCTATTAGCTTCTCAATGACATCAGATATGGCGGCTTGTAACTCGGGTAAGACTACATCGAAAAAGTATCTATGACTGGGAACAATGTAGCGAGGCTCAAGATAGTCCAAAAATCTTCAGAATCCAACATCCTCAACAAAAATATTTCCACACCGCTGACATTTTGTCTTCTTCCTCTATGCCGTAATCAGATCAGGTAGGCGCGTGTGTCATCACATTGTGCTGGCGGTGCAGGCATCCTTGTCACTGGGTTGTCATACAAAAACAGCATTTTTTATATTGGTGAGTTATTTTGATGGAATGGCCAATGTCTGATGTTTAACTTTAATGCTAATATCGGGTATTACTGATACCATGTCGATAATATTGTGCATCCCTAAGCTATATAGTAGCTGAAATAGTAGAAAAAAATTAGACTTTCAGAAATAAGCTGAAAGAAGTATAACAAACTGAAATTAACAGAAAGAAGTTAAGCACAAAAATGTTGTAATTAGTAGAAATAATCTGAAAAGAGCACAAAACAGCTGAAATAAACAGCTGAAAGTGGTGGGAAAAAGTTTAAATTTGCATAAGGAAGCTGAAAGAAGCTGAAGCAGAACAACAGAAACTTTGGAGCAGTAAAAGGTTGTAAACAGATCTAAAAATATGAAGGACATAAAATGAGCTACATTAATTTTCTATGAGACAAAAAAAATGGCAGAAATGCTAAATAGTTTTTTTTTTTTTTTTATAAAGTTGCACCAATACTAAAAGTCATAGCAGGACTTTCCAGAAACAGCTGAACGTTGATATACTATTTGTTGAAAACTGCGGGACGAGAATTGCATCAAAAAATGTACGGAGCAAAAATGGATCACAATAGTGTGAATGCTTCATGAACATTTACACAATCAGAGTGAATCAGCTGTACACGAGAAAAAAGAAAATGGAATGTGATTTTGAGTGATCTGTGCGACAAAAACTCAGGCATTTTATGTGACACAATTCATTCCTCCGTGTCATTGTGCTCCTGCTAGTAGGTGAAAAATACGAGACAATCACTGACAAAGACCGAGACAGTTGAGATTGAGGGGAAGCAAGCCTAAAAAAAGGAGGGCAAATACAAAGGAGCCGAGATAACTCTTCTGACTGATGAGTTGTGAAAATTAAAACAATTCTTGGCGCTTTCATTTCTCCTCCATGCTGTGAGCTATTTCTTCCTGAGCAGCTCCACATTCACCAGGTGCCAAAGTCTGTTTATGCACGCACCTGCGAGTGAAGGTTTCAGCTAAACATCACAAACCTCTTTCCCAGTTTTCTACTCCTTAAACACACTTTCACACACACGTGTCTCAGTTCACTCTCTCAAGGTAATGTTGTTTTGATGATTTCAGTCACACATTAAGCTGCAACGTAGGAAAACTTACAAGTTTTTTCGTCGGTTCAGCTTGTTTCACTTTAAATCTGTCTCACCAATAGTTCAGATTCATTGTATCTAATGATGGAAGAGGAAAAAAACATGACTCCTTTGTGGTTTCAACAAGATGGAGAAAGAAGCAGTGGAAATTTTTACATGAAGCCATATCAAAGTGTATTGTAATGTTTTGGACTGACTATGCAAGAGACCCACACAAGGCAACTTGAAAGGAAGATGAAGGCGATGACTCAATCGAGTCCAGGGTAACATGAAAAGAGCTTTGTGTGCGTGAGTGGGTGTGCATTTTTTGTGTTTTTTGTTGTTGTTTTTTTTTGTATTATTGCGTTTGCTTGGAACCAAACAGAGAGTACAATGCTAACGCGTTTTCTTGGGTGTACAAATCCACTGCAGGCTAATAAGTTTGAGTTATATTTGAACAATGATGTGTGGTGCTCGTCTTCCTGACTTCAGGCTTTATCCTGAGTCATAACACGCCACAGCCTATTGTTTAATAAGAAGTTGCAAGCCTTTGGTGTCTGGAGAAATGAGATAAAGCAAGAACGCCACCAACTCATGGGACACAGCATCTCGGTTTAATAACTCGCTGCGCAACAAGACGCTGATGAACTTTAAGGTTTGCATTTTTGCATGACGAGCATTTGCTGAAACTGTTATCACTCAGGTTCCTATATGCTTTGGAATCTGTTTTTGCAGCAAACAATGCAGCTCCTATATTTGCCTCTTGCTAGTGAATTTAAAAAAAAGCTCTGCTTGTTCTGAAAGGTTGCATCAGTGAATTTAGGTTTTAAACTTGAACAGCTGTCTTTATCGGCGCTTTACTGCAATTATTTAGTTCCATTTTCCATGATTGGCAGCACACAGGTTTGAGTGAGCTCTCAGTAAAGTTGATAGGCAGAAAGAATTGGTCAAAATCAAAATCAAGAGTGCAAGCATTATTATTTTTTTACTCTTTCCTGATGGTTTTGGTCTTATAGTGCCTTAATATCACCAAAGCAATGGGAACGTGTTTCAGTTGGGGAGGGGGCATGTGTGAATTTGTAGAACTCTAAACATCCATAGTATCAAATTATTAACCTCTACAGTATTTAGCCACGCAAATCCCTTTGAAATCACAGATCTCTTTGGCAAGGAAGGCCTGGACCTGAAGGCAGCCTAACATGCAAGTTTTTGGTCTGTGGGAGGAAACCAGAGTGCCCGGAGAAAACCCACGCAAGCACAAGACAACATGCAAACGCCACACAGAAAGACCCCAGGTCCAACAGCGGGTTGAACCCAGGATTGAAACCAAGGAATTTGAGTGATATTGTATATTATGCAGTGAAATGTACACTTGACCTGCATGTCGTCTTATCCAAACGTAGATATTAAAAATGTGCTGTGTAATTTAGAGGGTCAAAGAGGATGGATGGATGGATGGATGGATGGATGGATGGATGGATGGATGGATGGATGGATGGATGGATGGATGGATGGATGGATGGAATTTAGACAGACTACTAGAAAATGTTTTGTGGGTTTTGCACACAGATTTACAGACCCTTTCCAAAAAATTTGAATATCATGGAAAAGTTGTTTAGCTTCCATAATTCCATTCAAAAATATGATCTTTAATAGAGGATAGATTTAGGACCCACAATTTAAACAACTTCAAGTATTTATTTGGCCTCGGCTGGCCTGGGAATGCCTTGGGTTTCCCCCAGAGGAGGTGTTCCAAGTGGCTGGGGAGAGGGAAGTCTGGGCCTCCCTACTTAGGCTGCTACCCCCGCGACCCGACCCCGGATAAGCGGAAGAAAATGGATGGAATGGATGGAAGTATTTATTTGTTTATTTCTACATAACTTGGGCTTCCAGCTCATAAAACCCACGAAAACAGGATAAAAAAAAAAATAGAATACTGTGAAGACATCAGCTCACACTACAGTACTTCTCAGTTTTTGTAGAAATAAATAAATAAATTAGGATCACTACAAATCAATCAAAATGTGGTACTTTCAAAATGATAAGTCAATCTTCAAAACTTGGTTGGGAATCCCTTTGCCTTAATCACTGCCTCGATGCAACATGGCACTGACCCATTCAGCCTGTGGCATTGACCGGGAGTTATGGAAGCCCAGATTTCCTTGATGCTGTCAGCTCTTCTTTGTTGTTGGGTCTGGTGCCCCTCATTTTCCTCTTGAGAATACCCCATAGATTCTCAACGGAGTTTAGGTCCGGTGAGTTGGCTGGCCAGTCAAGCACTGTGGCATGGGCATCAAACCAGGTTTTGGTGCTTCTGGCGGCATGGGCAGGGGCCAGGTCCTGCTGGAAGATGAAATCTGCATCTCCACACAGATCCTCAGCAGAAGGAATCATGAAGTCCTCTAAAACATTCTGGGAGACTGTTGTGATGACCTTGGATTTCAGAAAGCAGAGTTTACCAACACTTGCACTGGACATTGCACCCCAAATCATGACTGACTGTGGATAATTCACACTGGACCTCAAGCAGTATGGGCTCTGTTCCTCAACCTTCTTCCTCCAAACCCTTGGACCTTGATTTTCGAATGAAAGACACTTTACTTTCATTGGAAACGAGGACCAAGGAACCCGACAGTTGTAGCCCATCTCCCGGATGCGTCTCAATGTGGAGGTTTTTGAAGCTGTGACTCCCGCCTCATTCCACTCTTTCTGGATCTCTGCCAGAATCTGGAATCTTCTCGGTTTGATAATCCGCTGAAGCCTGCTGGTGCATCTTCTCCCGCACATTTTGCCCTTCCACTAGACTTTCCATTGATATGCTTGGACACTGCACTCTGTGAACAGCCAGCCTCCTTAGCTATGAACTTTTGTGGCTTACCCATCCTACGGAGGGTATCAATGATGGTCTTGTGGCCAGTTGTTATGTCTGCAGTCTTCCCCATATTGAACCGAACTGAGACAATTTAATCAAACTGAAGCAATTTACCCCTCCCTGGGCTGCCACCTTACCGTGGTGGAGAGGTTTGAGTGTCCCAATGATCCTAGGAGCTATGCTGTCAGGGGCTTCATGCCCCTAGTAGGGTCACCCAAGGCAGACAGGTCCTAGGTGAGGGACCAGACAAAGTGCAGCCCGAAGACCCCTTATGATGAGTAAAATAAATGGACAAAATGTTCCCTCGCCCGGACGCGGGTCACCGGGGCCCCACTCTGGAGCCAGGCCCGGAGGTGGGGCACGTTGGCGAGCGCCTGGTGGCCGGGCTTTCACCCATGGAGCTCGGCCGGGCACAGCCCGAAGAGGAGACGTGGGTCCCCCTTCCCATGGGCTCACCACCTATGGGAGGGGCCAAAGGGGTCGGGTGCAATGTGGGATGGGTGGTGGCCGAGGGCGGGGACCCTGGCGGTCTGATCCTCGGCTACAGAAGCTGGCCATTGGGACATGGAATGTCACCTCTCTGGTGGGGAAGGAGCCTGAGCTAGTGTGTGAGGTTGAGAGGTTCCGGCTAGAAATAGTCGGACTCACCTCAACGCATGGCTCTGGCTCTGGAACCAGTTTCCTTGAGAGGGGTTGGACACTCTTCTACTCTGGAGTTGCCCCTGGTGAGAGGCGCCGAGCAGGAGTGGGCATACTTGTTGCCCCCCATCTTGGTGCCTGTACGTTGGGGTTCACCCCGGTGAACGAGAGGGTAGCCTCCCTTCGCCTACGTGTGGGGGGACGGGCTCTGACTGTTGTTTGTGCCTATGCGCCAAACGGCAGCGCAGATTACCCACCCTTTTTGGAGTCCTTGGAGGGGGTATTGGAGAGTGCGCCTCCTGGGGACTCCCTTGTTCTGCTGGGGGACTTCAACGCTCACGTGGGCAATGACAGTGAGACCTGGAGGGGTGTGGTTGGGAGGAACGGCCCCCCTGATCTGAACCCGAGTGGTGTTTTGTTGTTGGACTTCTGTGCTCGTCATGGATTGTCCATAACGAACACCATGTTCAGGCATAAGGGTGTACATATGTGCTCTTGGCACCAGGACACCCTAGGTCGCAGTTCGATGATCGACTTTGTTGTTGTCTCATCTGATCTGCGGCCGCATGTCCTGGACACTCGGGTGAAGAGAGGGGCGGAGCTGTCAACTGACCACTACCTGGTGGTGAGTTGGCTCCGATGGTGGGGGAGGATGCCGGTCAGACCTGGCAGACCCAAACGTATTGTGAGGGTCTGCTGGGAACGTCTGGCAGAGTCTCCCGTAAGACGGAGCTTTAACTCCCACCTCCGGGAGAGCTTTGAACACGTTCCGAGGGAGGCGGGGGACATTGAGTCCGAGTGGGCCATGTTCCGCGCCTCTATTGTCGAGGCAGCTTATCAGAGTTGTGGCCGCAAGGTTGTTGGTGCCTGTCGTGGTGGCAACCCTCGAACCCGGTGGTGGACACCGGCGGTGAGGGATGCTGTCAGGCTGAAGAAGGAGTCCTATTGGGCCTTTTTGGCCTGTGGGACCCCGGAAGCAGCAGATAGGTACCGACAGTCCAAGCGGCATGCGGCTCGGGTGGTTGCTGAGGCAAAAACTCGGGCGTGGGAGGAGTTCGGAGAGGCCATGGAGAATGACTTCCGTACGGCTTCGAGGCGATTCTGGTCCACCATCCGGCGTCTCAGGGGGGGAAAGCGGTACGCGACCAACACCATTTATGGTGGGGATGGCGTGCTGTTGACCTCAACTCGGGATGTTGTGAGTCGGTGGGCGGAGTACTTCGAAGACCTCCTCAATCCTACTGGCACGTCTTCCACTGAGGAAGCGGAGCCTGGGGACTTTGGGTCGGGCTCTCCAATCTCTGGAGCTGAGGTCACCGAGGTGGTTAAAAAGCTCCGCGGTGGCAGGGCTCCGGGGGTGGATGAGATTCGCCCTGAGTTCCTTAGGGCTCTGGATGTTGTGGGGTTGTGTTGGCTTACGCGACTCTGCAATATCGCGTGGACATCGGGGGCAGTTCCCTTGGATTGGCAGACTGGGGTGGTGGTTCCCCTATTCAAAAAGGGGGACCGTAGGGTGTGTTCCAACTATAGGGGGATCACACTCTTAAGCCTCCCTGGTAAGGTCTATTCAGGGGTTCTGGAGAGGAGGGTCCGTCGGATAGTCGAACCTCGGATTCAGGAGGAGCAGTGTGGTTTTCGTGCTGGTCGTGGAACACTGGACCAGCTCTACACCCTCAACAGGGTCCTGGAGGGCGCGTGGGAGTTTGCCCAACCAGTTTACATGTGCTTTGTGGACTTGGAAAAGGCATTCGACCGCGTCCCTCGGGGGGTTCTGTGGGGGGTACTCCGGGAGTATGGGGTACCAGGCCCATTGATATGGGCTGTTAGGTCCCTGTACGACCGGTGTCAGAGCTTGGTCCGCATTGCCGGCAGTAAGTCAGGCTCGTTTCCAGTGAGAGTTGGACTCCGCCAAGGTTGCCCTTTGTCACCGATTCTGTTCATAACTTTTATGGACAGAATTTCTAGGCGCAGCCAAGGTGTTGAGAGGATCCGTTTTGGTGGCCTTAGAATCGCTTCTCTGTTTTTTGCAGATGATGTGGTCCTATTGGCTTCATCAGATCGTGATCTACAGCTTTCGCTGGAGCGGTTTGCAGCCGAGTGTGATGCGGCCGGGATGAGGATCAGTTCCTCCAAATCCGAGGCCATGGTCTTGAGCCGGAAAAGGGTAGCATGCCCTCTCCGGGTCGGGGATGAGGTCCTGCCCCAAGTGGAGGAGTTTAAGTATCTCGGGGTCTTGTTCACGAATGAGGGAAAACTGGAGCGTGAGATCGATAGGCGGATAGGTGCAGCATCCGCAGTGAAGCGGGCGCTGTACCGGTCTGTCGTGGTGAAGAGAGAGCTGAGTCGAAAGGCAAAGCTCTCAATTTACCGATCGATCTACGTTCCCACCCTCATCTATGGTCATGAGCTTTGGGTTGTGACCGAAAGAACGAGATCTCGGATACAAGCGGCTGAAATGAGTTTTCTCCGCAGGGTGTCTGGACTCTCCCTTAGAGATAGGGTGAGAAGCTCAGTCATCCGGGAGGGACTCGGAGTAGAGCCGCTGCTTCTCCACATCGAGAGGAGCCAGTTGAGGTGGCTCGGGCATCTGGTTAGGATGCCTCCTGGACGCCTCCCTGGTGAGGTGTTCCGGGCATGTCCCACCGGGAGGAGACCCAGAGGAAGACCCAGGACACGCTGGAGGGACTATGTTTCTCGGCTGGCCTGGGAACGCCTTGGGATTCCCCCAGAGGAGCTGCTCCAAGTGGCTGGGGAGAGGGAAGTCTGGGCCTCCCTACTTAAGGCTCGGATATAGTCGCGCTTTGGTCCGCAAGCTGGAGCGCACGTGCTGCGCGCGCACTGTGCATGCGTTTATGGTGTGGCACGGCAGCGCTTGGCAAAGTGCTGTTCTTTTACTGACCAGCAGGTGGCAGTACCCTCTAAAACCTGTGCATATGTTGCAAGAAAGGGTGTAGAAGAAGAAATCTACCGTAGAAGAAGAACTGTTTGAAATCACACAACAAAAAGAAATAGCTTTCCGCTCGCGTGCTGAACTGTTGTCTTTATTTGCGGCTTTAATGCATGGAGTCAGCGGAGGAGAAAGCGATCACGTGACTTTTGGCGAAAAAACAAAAGAAAAGTCCGACTCCAGATCAGGAATGAAGGAGAATTTAATACATTTTGTGTCACAAAACATTCCTCCATGCCTCGCGACGCCGTTTCCACGACCACAGCGGCGCAGACAGCTGCAGAATCTGGCGTGAAGGCTGTCGGTGAGGTCCACACCCACCTGTCAATCAATTTGGCGCGCGCGCTAGGCTTGCGGAGCTTCAAAATCTGGGAGGTGCACGACCACGCGCGAAACCAACGCGCTGGCCAAAGCGCGGGGGCGGGGACTTCGCGATTGCGTCACTTTGGCCGCGCGCCCTATGCGACGCGTCAACTATATCCTAGGCTTTAGGCTACTACCCCCGCGACCCGACCCCGGATAAGCGGACAAAAATGGATGGATGGATGGATGGATGAAGCAATTTAATGACACCTGGGGAAACCTGTGCAGGTGCTTTGAGTTTAGTAGATGATTAGTGTGTCACATTCAGTTTAAAACATTCATGCCCTGCCAAATTTGGGCTGATTTATCCACAGTATTCTAATTTTTTGACATCCTGTTTTCATGGGTTTCATGAGCTGGAAGCCCAAATTATGTAAAAATAAACAAATACTTGAAATTGTTTAAATTGTGGGCCTTGAATCTATCATCTATTAAATATTAACTTTTTTTAATGCAATTATGAAAGTTAAACAACTTTTCCATGATATTGTAATTTTTTGGAAAGGGTCTGTACAATCCAGTGCTGGTTTAAATACAACACACAATAATATTGTTTGAATTTAAGCAAGTGCAGCACCAATAAAACCCATTCTATTGTTTGTTTTTAATATATGCAATTCTTTTACTATGCATTTGGACATGCATGCCCTCTAGCACCCATCAGAGGGTGCCGCAGCACCCTTTGCTCCCCTTCTCACAGCTTTACACCTTATACCTTGATTAATTTTAATTTAATTTGTCACATTTGTCATCTGTGTATGTTCCCATACTTGACAGACGAAATTGGTCTTCTGCATTTAACCCAACCACCACCAGGTGGTGCAACGAGCAGCGTAGTCGCGCTCGGGGAGCTGGAGAATTAGATGTGCACTCATAGACACCCCAAGGTGTGTAGTGGCCGGGGCCGGGGCGCGAACCCGCGTCCTTTGGGTCCCAAGTCAAAAGCCCTGCCACTACACCATCCCTGGTGTTTTTGTTTTTACTTGACCGACCAAACACAGAAAGTGAATTAGTTTGAGGAAAAAACAAAATTTTGCTAAAAAGAGCCTCTTTTAGGCCTGTCGTGATAAACAATAAATCAATTAATCGCATGATAAATGAAAATTATCAACCTCATTCTCATTTATCGGCTTTATCATTTTTTCATGTCTGTCTCTTACTGAAGACACTGGATGACAAAAAGCTCTACTCAGGTGCTCCTCACTGACGCCTCCCTTTCTCTTTAAAATCCATGTTAACCATCCAAAATCACGTTATTGGATCGTTAAAAGCAATTAAGCTGAGAAGCTAAGCTACGAGCTAAGCTAACAGGCTGACCTCATGAAAAAACTCTTGTCTTGTCGAACCTCTAAAATTCATGGTTGAAACCGTGCCTTCATGTAAAAAGTTTTTTCTCTGTAAAAAGAAGCTGGAAACTTTTTTACAGATTTTTTTTAATTAAAAGCTTTGTGTGAAAAATGCTATGCTAAAGAGCTCAAACCACACCGAGCATCCGCCATTTTGAGAACCGAAGAAAGACAGCCCACGTCACGTCAAGGGGCCTCCCTCCTATTTCTCTTATGCTGAATCCTCACCAAACGCTTTTCGCGCAGCCGAAGCAGCCACTTTACATTGAAAGTCTATGTGGCTGCGCATCTTGGAGCAGCGGGCCGTGACGCAGCGCGTCTTCAGCATTTCAAGCAGCGCAGCAGCACCCGGCAGTCCCTTTTCACGCACACGCGCAGCCGAACAGCCGAGCAGCAGGAAGCCAGAATATTCTTGCTTCTGCTGCTCGTAGCATCGCAGCAACCACTCGGGAGAGACTCTGCTATTGTGATGACGCAACGACGACGGGACTTTCTGTGGACGAAAACAGCATCCGGTAGGAAAACCTGGCATTTTTAAAGTTGCTGCTGTCCACTCGAGTGTACATCACCCCAAACATTAAAAAAAAAAAAACGTTTTAATCTCAACAAAGACTTTTGGAGTTGCAGTTCGGCTTGTAAAAAACCCACTCAAGTGTTAACGAGGCTCACGTACAGCTGATTTTATCTGCCCAGTGTACATAAAAACAACACGGATCTGACCGGGAAGGGAGCTACACACTCCTCCCACTGCGCGTCTGCAGACATGTTCGGTGGAAACAGACATCTGTTGACAAGCAGCAAACACAGAGCATTGGGAGCATTTTGATGCGTTTGGTGAGGATGAGGCATTAAAGAGACACACTGCTTGCTCCCTTATTGTCAATCCTTCGGTTCAAACAGTCTTATTCTGCCACCCGGTGGTTGAAAAAAGGTACTACACTCAAAACAAATTAACTGCCATTTCTTCTTAAATTTGACAATAATTACTAATTATTGTCAAATTTCAAACATTATTATTGTTTATCGCAATAATTTCTGAGACAATTAGTCGCTCAGCAAAATTTGTTATTGTGACAGGCCTATCCACTATTTCACAATTTCTAATGATCTACCTGAATTCCAGACATTGCACTTTGTCTTTGTTCAACCTCAAATTTTAGAAAACCAATTAGCATGTATTTGTGAGAGAAAACGAACAATATGAACAAACACCGAATGAACAGTCCAGATAAAATCAGACACTCTACAAGGTTTCTAAAGTAAGATTATATTTTATTCCCTCTTTCTTCTCCTAATACTGTTTTCTTCTCAGAAGCACCTATAGCTCAGTCAGTCATGTGGAAAATATATTAACACTATGTGGTACAATTGTTTACTTAAGTAAACTTAAAGTGCATGAGTGTGTAAGTGTTATTGCTTTAGTGAGATAATGAGAAGAGTGTGTGAAGGCTGTCCCCGTGAAGTCAGCCCTGCATGCAATGTTTATCCACCACATATTGAGCAGTGTTGACCAGAAAGCCCCACAGGGGCTCTTAGACCAGCTGGTGTCATTCTGGCACCCGCACAGGCCTAAAAACAAACCTCTCTCTCCCTCACAGCCAACGCACGTACCACCGCTCATAGCCCTTACTTCAATCCTCTCCTCCACCTTACGCCTCATCAGACATATTATAATTAGCAGTGCTGAGTAATTAACTTCCAAATTAGGACTTGCATTAGCATATCCAGCTTCATTTGCATATAATTCAAGGATCACTCACACCGAACATTCCTCCTCATGCTGGCGAATGCTGTAACAAACATTTTTATTTTATTTTTTTAAGTGAGATTAAGGGCTAAGTCAAAAATGTGAGCAGCAAACAAGAGCAGATGTTAAAAAAATAAATAAATCAGAACAGAACAGGAATTGTAGAGGGACCTGAACTCTGGGAAAGAGAAAGGCAAAGTAAGGCAGAGTGTAGACCCCATTTATACATCTCACTTAAGCCCATAAACCTTTGGAATGAAATCCACAACTGTGAAGAGAGAGAGAGAGAGGAAGCAGCAGCAACTCTGGAAATCAGAAGTAGGGCTGTTCAAGCATGGAAAAACAGTGAGGAGGAGAATGACGAAACATCTCTCTCTGTGGCTTTTGCCCTCTGAATGGCGTCAGCTCAACGGAGCAGAACAGCCAAGAGTGATGCAGAGTCAAAGGACGGAAGAGAGAGGCAGGCGAAGCAACACGACTGTGAAAGCAGAGACAGGGAGGACATGAGTGACAGTAAAGAGGAAAGGAGCAACAAAACGGGCAGAACACTTCCCATCAGACTTTGTTTCACCAGTCACTGCACAGCCGAGGAAAACCTGAGTTATGCCTTCGCGCTCCACATCGCTCTCACAATTTATGTCCTGGCATGGATAACACAACTGGACGGCTGCGTTGAAAAGACCCCCATAAATCACATCTTGTTTTTTCTTTTCTTTCCTCCTTTCTTTTTCTTTTAGTACCTCCCAAATCCTCTCAGTCTTTGGCACTTATCTACTCTGCTGTTTCCCAGCATCTAGTGTGGAAGGTATTCAGCACAAACCCTTTGTCTCATGCATACTGTATGCTGTATTCTGCTGAGCTCGTAAAGCTTCTGAACGGAAAATCTGCACACAACAAAACATCCCTCTGTGTTTGTCCTACACAACAGCCAAACATCCAGACGGCACTCTCAACGGCATCGATCTAGCTCTGAAATGCAGGAAATGGCTTTCCTTTAACAACGAAAAGTCTGGTCAAGTGTGAGGACATTATATAATATTTTTCCGAGTCACCATTGGTCAGTTTAAATTATGCAAACCAGGGCAGGCAGCTGAGCTGATAACAGTGAGAATACAGAAAATCATGAATATTTCAGACTCAGATCCATACAAGTAAGCTCCCCCAGATGTGCAAAGCAGTGTGCACCGAAATAACTGTCTGCCATACAAATACAGTATGTTTCAACCTTTAAATATTATCCATTAGTTTTTGGTTGTTTTAACAACAAAAAAAGACTAATTCAACAGATGTTTGATTGTCTATTTTTATTGGATTAGACTGGATTATTAAGATTCTGCTAATGGTTTAATCAGTCAGGTAACGGCCTAAGAGCAGTGATTCATATTGATTTAAAGATCTAGCATTTCTTAAAGGAATGTATATCACCCGCCACCTTTCATGCAGGAGTTTTAGACTAAGATCACATCCATTTCCATTTGATAAGTCTGCTTAGCTGTAGTGGCCATATTGTATGGGGTTGACTCCACAAGCTATTCAGTTATGATTACTTTCTGAGTTTTCATTAACACCAGTTCACTGGTTCAAGAGATTTGTTGTTAATGCTACAGACAAACACACACACACATGCACACACACATGCATGGGCAAAACTATTATTACTTCTTGCCTTTGGGGGCAGGCGATAATTTAAAAAATACAATTCGACTTAAAAGTTTAAGAAAAATTTGCTTTAGAAAAAGCATGTGACAGGGTGCCGAGGGAAGAGGTGCATGAGGAAATCTGGAGTGGCAGAGAAGTAAGTTAGACTGGTACAGGACATGTATGAGGACAGCAGGACAGTGGTGAGATGTGCTGTAGGAGTGACAGATAGCTTCAAAGTGGAGGTGGGAGTGCATCAAGGATCAGCTCTGAGCCCCTTCTTGTTTGCTCTGGTGATGGACTGACTAACAGTTGAGGTCAGGCAGTTCCCCATGGACTATGATGTTTGCAGATGACATTGTGATCTGTGGTGAGAACAGGGAACAGGTGGAAGAGAACTTGGAGAGGTGGAGGTATGCACTTGGAAGAAGAAGAATGAAAGTCAGCCGTAGTAAGACAGAGTACATGTGTGAATGAGAGGGAGGCCAGTGGAACAGTGAGGCTACAAGGAGCAGAGGTCACGTACTTGGGGTCCACTGTCCAAGAAAATAGGGAATGCGGGAAAGAGGTGGAAAAAGAGAGCTCAGGCAGGATGGAGTGGATGGAGAAAAGTTTCAGGAGTGATTTGTGACAAAAGGGTGTCAGTAAAAATTAAAGGAAAAATTTACAAGGCAGTAGTGAGACCAGCTATGTTGTATGGTCTGGAGACAGTGGCATTGACAAGAAGACAGAAGAAAGAACTGGAAGTGGCAGAAATGAAGATGTTGACGTTCTTCTTAGGAGTGACAAGGATGGATAAGATCAGGAATGAGATCATCAGAGGTACAGCACATGTTGAACAACTGGGAGATAAAGTTAGAGAGGCCAGACTGAGATGGTTTGGGCATGTCCAGAGGAGGGACAGTGGGTATATTGGTAGAAGGATGTCAGAAATGCAGCTGCCAGGAAAAAGACAAAGAGGATATCTATGGATGCAGTTAGAGAGGACATGGAGGTAGTTGGAGTGAGGACAGAGTGAGATGGAGGAGGATGACTTGCTGTGGAGACCCCTGAAGAGGGAAAAGCTGAAAGAAGAAGACTTAAAAGTCTGAGGAAATTAAATATGGTACTTAAGCCACAAAAGATTTTTTTTTTGTTAGTTTTTGTTCTAATTTAAATGTGTGAATTAATATCTAAAGAAAAAACAGCTACGTACTTATTGAACAAAACTAACTTAATATTCAAGATAACTGTATTTATTGTCATAGCATCACAGCCAATATATTAGCAAGAACATGCTGTCAATAAATAACCAATAATGATCAGTATTGTAATTTTCTTGAACTGTATATTTTTGTCATTACAGAACACCAAAGGAATAAGAGAGAAGAGGGTGTAAAAAAACTACCCCATTGCATTGTCTCTCTAATTTAGGGAACAGAGTTTATTATATTCACCTTTGAGAAAACTAAATAAGACACTGGAGTCTCTACAGAGACAACCACCTCTCCAAAATTACCCTGAATTTAGTTAGCCTTCCTTCTGACTCTTGGCCATACAGAAGACGTTTATAAACAGCAAAAATAATGATAATGTTTGCTTTAGTGCAGACAGACAGCCTGGCGCTCTCACTCCAGAGACCCAATTAATACCACTGTAAACCACCGCTTCCCCTCACTGGCAACACCAGCCGCTGAGACTCAGAGAGAGGCAGGAGATGTGAGAGATTCACAGGGTGAGGATGTGACTGAACAAAGCGCTTTGACTACGGCTGCTCTTCCTCGTAATCACAGGACAGAAAAATCATCTTCAAATCACCGGCCAACCAGCAGTTTTAGACTTGCATCACTGCTATAGGCTTTCCATGTTACTGATCTCACAAGCAACAAGGCTTACAGGAAAAAAGTGTAAAGAGAACATTTCCCCAGTAGGCCAGTTCTCCTTTGAACATAACTAGTTTATTCCCCAATCAGGCAGTTATTAATGTTTATAGAATGCACAAAACAAAGGATTCAACACTTTCAACACTTGCTCTTCTCAAGGGCGGACGTCTCCTCTCGGTCTCCGCTTTGCTTCGTCTTGTCTGTGAAACTGTCTGAGAGCCTCTCTTCTACAAAATCTTCCAAATCATAACTATGGACTTGTTGGTCCCTCAAAACAATTGATAACATTTCTTCAAAAAAAAAGACAGGCTGTAGGCGAGCCGATTTGCCCTGTTGGCATGCACACAGCTGGATATCTCATGGACTTGGAAGACTTGATGATGTGTCTATCTCTGCTGTCATCTGTGGATCTTAAGGATTTATGATAACTGGTTCCTGCTTTTTGGATTCGGCTGGTTCCTGGTCTATCAACACACAAGGAAGACGTCGGCGGCTAATCTGGACCTGGTCAGGCTGCCTGTCTTACATGATGGCTTGGTTCATGTCTCGAGAAACCAGACTTTTGGCTAAATGGATTACATGGGATTTTCTCAGGCACGCTCCATTTGTTTGGTCATTTTAATTTGGAGATTTCGGAAGCGAGTGGACCGACACAGACTGAAGGTAGATGTCATTAAAGTTCTGCCTGTTCCCAAAACAATCGTGTTTATCTGAAATTCGGCTCACTGACTGGCCTTGACAGGCCGTCTTATCTCAACACGCCTGCTGAAGTTTTGTAAACTTGACGCTTTCACCCCTTCTGCTGAGGAATTCCACAGACTTTTCAGAGGAGCCCAGCTGAATAAACATTCTGTCATCATTTCAGGACTCGCCTCTGGCCGTCCTCGGCAGCTCCACCCCATGAGTGTGCACAGATCTCCATGAACTGAGTGATTCTATCTGAACTCTGCAGTACGGGCTGGCATGCAACCGCCTTTGAGTCCCCCTCCCCCACCCTCTGCGTAATGTCTGCGTCAGTATGTGCTTGTGAGCGAGATTTTTTTTTTTCATTACCACATTTTTGACCTTTCGAGGTCAAAAATGTGTTAGGGGGTTGGAGACAAAAAAATTCTTATGCGTCATTTTTCACCACTTTTATTGTCTGTCCAGTAGATCTCACTTGTAAATGAGTCTTCGACTTAATGTGACTTATCTGTTTAAATAAAGGTTGAATGAATACACTCAGCCTTTTTCCAGAACATCCATCTTTACCTGCCAAAAAATAGTTGCTTCCTGTCTCAAACAAGCCTAAAACTGGTGGGAAAACACTATCGAACTCCTTCTTCTTTTATTTTGTTTAACGCTTTCTGACAAAGAGGTTTCATTAAAATCTGGTTAAAGTGGATAAACTTAGTGATGTGATAAAAACAGACATGAAAATCAAAAAAACATTTGAGATGGCAACTCTTCTACTTTTACCATTCCTTACTCACTTACTTCCTTACTTTTAGCATTCCTTTCTGCAACAAATAAAGTCCAGTTGATCTTGTATTGAACGCCTTTTTGATTCCTTACTCACATTGTCCTCATGTTGCCATTGTTTGTGTATCTTTAAAAAAAAATAAGGTCCAACAGGCCTCACATCAGGATTGCAACATCAAAAAGTGTTGCATCAACTCAGAATGAGTTCGTTTTGGAAATGCAATTCTGTTTCATGATGTTTATGGATTCACAAGTTGAGCTGTTAAAAAGTTCGTCCTTAAGGCGGTTTATTAGCTACTTTCTGAATCTATAAAAGGGGAGAGTCTGCAGAATTAATATGTTTTCATGCTGGCCATGCATGCTTTTGATAACTAATGCATTAAATGATGTAATATTTTTTCACTTCCACTCACTGAATCTCTCCTTCTCTGAAGCCCCCTGCTTGGAAAGCCTGACACAGAGCAAATCATCAGTCTGATCAACTAATGGAAAAGGACAAGATTTTAATCTGCACCTTTGATTTTTGTTGCAATACATCAGAACTTACCAGACTATCTAATCAATACCAAGTAGTGGCCTGCAGCAATTCCAAATTACTGTAGTAGTAGTCCAACTTTGTACAAAAAATACCCATAAGCCAACACGGATGATTACATCTGAGTCAATATCTCTTTATAAACATATTAAGCGGAAATAAATGACATTTTAGTTCATTTTTTAAACAAAATGCCGACAAAGTTGACAGCGAGACAACTTGTTCAACTCAAATCCTTCAAAAACAGCAAACATTTTCAGAAATGGCTGTTTCTCCGTCTGTTTTTCTTCTCGTGTTCTTACCTTTTCCACCGAGAGCACAGGAGTGGACCCAGACGAGCCAGAACAGCACGCGCATGTTTGCTTCGGGACGTGTTTGTGATGCTTCGTGTCCTCCGGCTCCTCAACAATCCTGGCTCACCTCAGGCGCGAGGGGCTTCTCTGTTGGCGGCTCGCGCTAGGGAACGTCGGGAAGGTCGAGAGACTATCACTCAGTGTGAGCAAGGAGAGAGAGAGGGAGTTTGACGTTGAAGCGGCGTTGACAAACCAACGCTTCCGGGTAGATTTTCACAATAAAAGACACGGTTGGGTAAAAAATACAAACACAGGTCAAATAAACGCATCAAAATAATCTGAACGAACATAAATTTTAAATTAAAAAACATATAACCTATTTTTAATGATTTTGAATGCTTCTAAAGCTTTTTATTAGAATTTAATTAACTAAAAACTTTTGTTTTGAAGAATAAAACACATATCCTGAATTTATATTGTAAGCTTGACTTGGTTTACTATATACAGTACTGTACTACTGTATACAGGTACTAGGGGTATCTTTGTATACTGGTACAGTATACTGTACCAAATCAATCCCTTAAGGTTGAATTGTTAAACAAATATAAATGAATGTATTAAAATGAGTAATATATATAATTGAAAATTAAATGAGTTATTTACTTATTATTATTTATAGAAAAATTTGTCTAAATTCTTATTAGATAAATAAGGAGCAGATATATTCTTCATCTGCTACCTTTCATTTTATATTTTATATTTTTTTCTTCATACGTTTTTCTTTTCCAATTACATATGTTGATTGTTGTATTTCATTATTGTAAATATTTTTTTCTCTCTCCAATTACATATATGTTAATTGTTGTATCTCATTATTTTTATAAAATGAATAAATGAATAAAATTAAATAAATAAAAATATATATATAATA
>JBBPBX010001205.1:0-13656 GCA_038048925.1 Garcialebias charrua | reverse complement strand
ATAGATAGATATACATATATAGATATACAGTATATATATATATATATATATATATATAAATATATATTATATATATATAGATATATATATATATATATATATATATATATATATATATATATAGATACCTATATTTATAACTATATATATATATATTATATATATATATACACAAATGAAAGAGTGGAGATCAGGTGGTTCTCTATGGACTTTAGATGTTTGGACAAGCTGACAATCTGGAGAAGCTGCACATATTTACTGACCTGACCCACTTAAGTGAAGACCAGATCAGTCACCTGGGCCCTGCTTGCTGTTCTGTTGCCCTGAAGGCTGCAGGTTTGGAAGAATTTGGAGTTAATTAAGTTCTGTTTAATTTCTGTCCAGTTTTATTAAAAAGTTATTTAAATCAAACTAAGTACACAACAGAGTATTTAACATCAGGGTGGATGCTCAGTGCTTTATTTATGGTTATTTAAGTCTGCGTTATGTAACGGTTTGATGATCCTTGTCACATATTTATTTAGGTTTTTTGTGTATTTATTGTCTAAATAAATAAATAAAAAAGATTTTGTCGCTGTGTTCTTTCAAATAGAAAATTATTTCACTGCATGTTCATGAAGAATAAGACAAAGCAACAGTACTGTTCATCCAATCATCATTTTAATGTTTGCATGAAAACATGGTGACTATGAGAACATCCTGTGTTCCTGGGTTCCTCTTCTTCGGACGTAGAAGTACACCTCTGGGTGTAAAATCCTCATCGGAAGCCCATCGACAATGTTTCAAAACTAGATGCATAACACAGATAAAATGTAACACAAAGTAAGAGCTACACATAACTTATTGAAAGGGTTATACATAATTTACGATACTTTATTACAAATACGCAAAGATTTGAGAAGCAAATAGTCTATCCTTACCGGTGTTTTGACTGCGCCGACGCCATTACAACTGTGTTTACAAGCATGCGCGTTCACGAGACAGCCAAGCTGTGGAGGAGGAGCTAAGGAGGCGGAGTTGCAGGTCACCCAGAGTGCAAGGGGGAGGAGGGAGAACGGTCTCTGTTCAAAATTTTTCTAAGTTTCAGGGCTTTGCAGAAATCGCAGATAGTATCTTTAATATGTGATGAAGTGTGATAACAGTTTAACTCTGTATACTTTTAGGTCATTCTGCAAAATTTGGAAGCTATACAATGATGAACATGAGAACCAACACCGTCATCGATATTCAATTAGTTCAGGTGAGTACAAATTAATGTCTCTGTAGGGAGATTTAAAATGCATGGACTTGCATGTGGTAATGCTTTTTAACATACTGGTGTTCTTTCAGAGCAATGAAGTTGGTGGCAGCACTAATATGGAGAAGGAGGGTCTGAAGAGAAGCCTTGCACTATTGGAAGAGCACAAATTGACTATTGACTGCATAGTCACTGACAGACATCCACAGATTCAGAAATTTCTCAGGGAAAGCCAAATCAATCAGTTTTACGATGTCTGGCACATGGAGAAAGGTACCATTGTTTTGATAACAATTCATATACATTGTGTAAACTGTTTAAAAATATGAAAAACAAAAAAACAGAACTGAAAATAAAAAAAATTGTAGATGAAGAGATCTATATAAAATTGTATTTTCTTATATAGGAATTACAAAGAAGCTAGACAAGATAAGTAAGAAAAAAAAATTCGAGAAACTGAAGAAGTGGTTACCAGCCATTAAAAATCACATATACTGGACTGCAGCAACATCCCAAACCGGACCAGAGAGGGTGGCGAAATGGACATCAATTCTAAACCATGTCCGGGATGTCCACGTCCATGAGGACCCTGCCTTCCCCACCTGTCTTCATGCCGTTCGAAAAAGCAAAGACAAGAAAAAATGGCTCACAGCAGGTATCTTGATCAAAAAAACTGAAAATGTAAAATTTTGAATTAAATTTTATCACAGTACTGCTATTGTTTTTTCAGCAACTCCTACATTTTACCAGCTGGAGAAACTGATCAGTACAAAAAGGGTCCTAAATGATGTTTCAAAACTCAGCCCACACCACCAGACATCTGCATTGGAATCTTTTCACAGCGTGATCTTGAGATTTGCTCCTAAAAATGTGGTCTACCCTTTCCTTGGAATGCTTTGCAGGTAAATATTTTTATTTTTTAATATTATACTCTGAATATATTTTGTCACATTTTTGTTAATTTTGTTCTTATACAGACTCTACCTGGCAGCGCTTCATTTCAATGAAAATGCAGGACGAGAGCAGGCAACAACATCCTCAGGTGATCCGCGTTATCGGAGACATTTCCCCAAGTCCAAGAAGGGCGAGTGCAGAGTAAAACCCATAAAAACAGAAGCAACGTTTGGTAAGGGTATAAAAATATGTTTATTTTAAAACTTGGCCACTTTTTATGAAAAAAAAATATATTTTTTAAATGACACAAAGTATGTACAAAATGAGTGAACTGACTGTTTTCTTTATACACAGGTTATGTTGATGACTTGCTCTTTCTGATTATGGGACCAGTCTTTCAAGACCCAGAAACATATCGTGTGGAGATGCTCAAAATACAAGTCCCTCCAGAACTGTCTGCTGAGTACGAACATCCAGAAATGGAAGAGGTGATCAGTAAGTTCGTGTCACGTTTCAATCGATCGGAGGCAGGCGGAAGCCAACATACTCTCCATGGCGGTCAGGATACTCCAGACGAATCCGCAGGACGACACACGAGGGGAGGACAACTCTGATCCTGCGTCCCAAAAATCCCCAACACCAGCTGACAAAGCTTCTATATGCCATAAACCTATAACGACTGAAAAAATATATATATTTTGTGTAATAAAAAGTGTATTTTGGAAAAATGTGGTGTTTTATTTGTTGCATTTTAGAATACTATTATGCTACACAATAATTGTTCTATGCCCATAAAAATTGAGAAAGATTGAAATCTTTGTTGTGTAGAAAAAAGTAAAAAATGTTGCCCTAGAGGCACTATTGAACCTTGAAAATAATCTAATTACTTCAACGGGATTTGCCTCATTAAATACAACATCAATGTTTTTATAAGAAATGCAATGTCATAAAACTTACTTTTCTATTCCTCTTACATTTAAGCCCCCATAATCTGCTCTCCATATGTTGAAGGCATTTTGTAGAGAATAGACATTCAGGCACACAGGGTCTAAACCAGGATGAAGAGTAATGCACGGAGGTGGTTCATCCAACTGCTGCAGTCGCCGTGTAACCTGTATTGAATATCATAATTTCAGTTTGTTAGAACTATTGTGTTGTTATTGTACTTAATGGTCATTAAATTAAATACATTTTGTATCAACATTACCTGGTTAATCTCCAGACAGCATACATTTTCAACTTCAGTTGGCATGGTCCCACATTTACCACAAAAACACCTACATATAATAAAGGTGAGGTAAGTATTGTAAGTTTATTTGATGAGAAAAATAAGTTTCTTTGATACATATTTTTTTAAAGAAATAATAAATTTGATAGCAAAAATGGCATTTTCAATATCAAATATGACTTTTTGCTATCCAGTATAATGTTAAATGTGATATTTAAAATAACTTATTTCATAACAAATATAAAAACACATTAGATAACAAATATACAATTATTTTTTAACATAAATGATAAATTTAAAAGGAAAATTAAAGTATTTTAGAGATAATCAAACGTAATATTACAAAAACAATTAAATGTAACCACACATAAAGTACCTCATTGTCAATTTTTAAGCAACTGTTAGCCAATATAACGTTGCAAATAAAATAATAGTGTCACACAAATAGCATTACAGTAATTTCGTATTGCAATGTTGACAACATGAGTTTTTAGTCTAAACATGAATCACCATTCAGACAACGCTTGCTGCATCCTTAATGGTTGTGCAGGTTGATCCACGTCTTCAGCCTCTGGGTCTGACTCAGGGTCAAATATATACGGCTGTAAGACGGAGCTGCTAGCAGTAGCCATTTCTAAAGTTAAATGCTAACGTGACCCTTTGGAGGGCGGAGTTTATGTAAATAGATTTTGAAGGGCGTGCACTTCCGAGCTCATTATCATAAACAGCCTGTTTTGAACGGAAGTGAAATCTGGCAGAATTAGAAAGGGGATATTTTATTATCTAAGAATTATTTTGTGTATTAAATTGAATAAACACTGTCTGGTAACCGCAAAGACATACCATAAAATTTTTAAAAATCTATCTGTGGTCCCCTTTAAAATCAGCTCTCTTGTAAATAAGTCATCAAGGCTAAATGAGATTAACCTGCCTAAATAAAGGTCGAATGAATGAAGTAAACTTTGGTACGAACGGTGTTAAATAAAACATGTCATATTTTTTATTGAACAATAATCTTCATGCTAACAGTGCCATTGTAATTTCAGCAGAGGTGGAGAAAGTACTCAAACACTGTATTTAAGTAAAAGATGCAGGATGCAGGGATGTATATATAGATATATGCAGATACGTAGATGGGTATATAAATGAATATAAAAGTATATGTATGTATTGTATACTACTGTATATATATATATTTGTAGATATGTAGACGGGTATATAAATGAATATAAAAGTATATGTATGTATACTACTGTACATATATATTTGTAGATATGGGTATGTGTATTTATAGAATTCTACTGCAAGCTCATGAATATTATTAGTCTTTATACATGTAGGTTCCATTGTTATGTTCTGTCATGTGCTTTGCAGGATTGTGGACGGAGGTTGGGTGTGTTTGCCTTGTGTTTTTTTGGTTGATAATTGTTGATTTGTTGTCTTACTTTCTCTTTTCTTTCTTTCTCTCTTTAAAAAAAATAAAAAAATAAAAATAAAATTTAAAAAAAATAAAATTAAAAAATATATATTGGAGTGAGAGGATGGCTAAGGTGTGAAGGGAGGCCATCTATAAATGGAAAAAAAAAAGTACAAATAAACAGACAAAAATGTACTCTAGTAAAAGTAGAAGTACCATATTAATGTTTTTACTTAAGTAAAAGTAAACAATTCTTGCTTTTAAAAATACTTAAAGTATTAAAGTAAAAGTACTTGCTGATTGTATTACCTAATGCAATGGTCTACAAAATCATTAAGTGTACCTACTGTATGTATATTTTCTGTAATACATTAATAGTGTTGTTTCATTTTAATGAACAATGCTGCACATAATACTGTACATGCTTTTATTGTGTTTACTCTGTGACACAGTTCACACTTGGACTTGTGATTCTGTTGTCAGAATTTCAGGGATGACATGCAGAGTTAAATGTCATTAAACAAAATAATAAGGAAGAGGAATGATTTTGAAAGTTTTTAATTTAACACAAACCAATGTGCCATTTTAACTGCAGTAAACATGTTTAAGTAAAAGTTGTCTGTCTGAAAAAAGCAACATTAGACCTAACTAAGGAATATCTGATCATTTCAACTCCAGTTTGTCACCAACTCTAGTTAAAATACTGTCTAGTCAACCTTGTAATGGGTCAACAATGAATAATATTTTAACTTCTTGATACCATTTTCAAAACTTGGACCAGAGTGTTGAGTCATTTGGAGACTTCTCTTGTCTCCTAACATCCTGTGAAATGACACATTTTAATATTGCAGCAAGAATTTATTGTTCAAGTTCAGAAGAAGTTGATTTTCAAAGTTTTTTAAGTCCAATCTGGCTCTTTTGGGAGATAAAATCTGTCCTGCTGTACTAAACCGTTTTTCAATAGTCTTTCGGTAATATTTCAATAGTCTTTCAATAATGTTTCAATAAAATCATGGGTGTCATGTATCTTCTGGCTGACTCTCTGTGGTGGAATCCATTTTGGGTGTGTTAGTGGTGCTGTGGATGCTCCCAGCTCAATGGCGTATACACTAGAATATACATAATTGGTCCAGCTCTTCTTGAAGGCGGGTCTAATGTTACCTGTCCACCTTGCAGTGATTCAACGGACCAACTACCCTCTTGACATCAGTTACTTTCAAACTAATGACAAATCAAAAAGCTGCAACGTGAATGTAACTTGTAACTCAACACATTATAGAAATGTAGTGTAGTAGAAAGTACAGATACTTCATGTAAAATGTAGTAAAGTAAAAGTACCAACATTTAATTCTACTTAAGTAAAGTACAGATACATGAAAAATGTACTTAAGTACAGTAACAAAGTATTTGTACTTAGTTACATCCCACCACTGAATTTCAGAGATTGAGGAGAAACAGAAATGAGGTGAGTGAGATGAGGGAAAGATGAAATTGTAGCCTCAGAGGACAGGGACATGCCAGGAACTGATGAGACAGGATCAACATAGGGCCAGGAGGATGGATCAACAGGTGATGATTGTATCACCGAAAAGAGATGAACATCCTGAGGGAACAATTAGAAGAAAAAATTTTACATAAGCAGGATAGAAGAACTTCAGACAAGAAAATTAACACAGTCCTGTGAAGAAAAATGTTAATGAAAATAAATTCTACCTTGTTTGTTACAAAAGATCAGACGAAGGCAACTGGCATGAAGGATAACTTCCCAGTTCCATCTGATAGCTTAATAAGTTTTTGTTACTGTTCTACAATTTATTGATGCCCTCTCATCACAACTTGACCCATGATTACATACACTAAACTAATAATATAAAACGAATGAATGTAAATTAACAGTCTTGCAGTAAATTCCAACTTTGTGAAGGTTATGGTGTTAAAGTAATTTTATTCAAACATCTTGATTAAGATATTGTTTGAAAAGACAGAAAGTGAGATATTGTACCTTTGTGATACTTTGCAACATTCAGCAGTTCCATCCATCCATCCATTTTCGTCCGCTTATCCGGGGTCGGGTCGCGGGGGTAGCAGCCTAAGTAGGGAGGCCCAGACTTCCCTCTCCCCAGCCACTTGAAGCAGCTCCTCTGGGGGAATCCCAAGGCGTTCCCAGGCCAGCCGAGAAACATAGTCCCTCCAGCGTGTCCTGGGTCTTCCTCTGGGTCTCCTCCCGGTGGGACATGCCCGGAACACCTCACCAGGGAGGCGTCCAGGAGGCATCCTAACCAGATGCCCGAGCCACCTCAACTGGCTCCTCTCGATGTGGAGAAGCAGCGGCTCTACTCCGAGTCCCTCCCGGATGACTGAGCTTCTCACCCTATCTCTAAGGGAGAGTCCAGACACCCTGCGGAGAAAACTCATTTCAGCCGCTTGTATCCGAGATCTCGTTCTTTCGGTCACAACCCAAAGCTCATGACCATAGATGAGGGTGGGAACGTAGATCGATCGGTAAATTGAGAGCTTTGCCTTTCGACTCAGCGCTCTCTTCACCATGACAGACCGGTACAGCGCCCGCTTCACTGCTTCACAGCAGTTCACTGAAGTCATTCTCCTGTGGTTTACCTGGAAAACATAAAAAAAAAATATTCATCTCCGATCACATTTTTCTGTAATTATGTCACAATTTATGCTGCAGTCTTTGACAAAGGATCTAAAACTTTAAATTAACCACGTCAATCTCTCAGAAAAAGGCTACATTTTCTTATTGAAAGTTAGTAACTGGGATTACCATAAAAATAAAATAAAAAATCTACTTTCAAAATTTAAGCTGTAATGAATATTTTAAAATGCTGAATTAGAAATAGATCAGTTTAAACCCGTCATGATGGCAGAGCTGCAGCTAAAACACAACCAGGGGCGGCCCGCCACTAGAGGGCGCCGCCCTTCTGGAACCTCTGCAGCTCCACCATTTGAAAACTTATTATTTTTTTATAAAAATGAAATAATAAAATAAAAAATTTCGAAATATATGCATACTGTATATGTTTTTAGTTGTGTAGGATAAATATTTTATGAGTAATGATGAGTTATATTGTTTGTTTCAAAAAACATTTTCTGATTGTGACGTACTTCCGGTCCTCTGTGGGCACCGACAGCTAAACCACTGACTCTCGTTATCAGTTGCACATGCGCAGTTATGTCCCATCTTTACAAAACTATGGAGTGTTCAGGGCACAGTTTTTGCCGCCCTAGTACCTGGTCTCGTCTAACGTGAACGCCGCTTATCTGCAACGTGTTTCCGGTCGTTTATTTATTTATTTATTTTCTGGGATTACAGAGACGTGCTGTGACTGAATCAGGCTTGCTCAGGTACGTTTTAACTAATTTAAAGCTCCCCTGACATCATCTTTGAACTTTGAATAAAATGGCACAACATATATATATTTTAACATTGAACTATGATCGTTTTTGCTAAAACAATGTTAAATTAATGAAAATTCCTCTCAAAAATAGTTTAAACTTAGCGCCGTTTTTTACACGGTAAATCCGGATATTTCCGGTCACGTGACTGTGACATCACGTCCAGATTCCTGCTCCAACGCGCATTGAAAAACAATGGCGGAGAATGCAGACGCATAAGACGAATTTAGCAATTTAAAAGTTGATATTTTAGCGATTTGTCTTCAGTTCATGAAGCAGAAGTTATTTTGAGTGATCAACAAGAAACAGCAGGGTTTTATTTTCTTCCTGCTGCTGCTGTTTTCAAGAGAGGTGTCACATTCAGGAAGTGAGCAGGTGTCTGAGTTCTGCAGCAGCAACTTTTAGAGGCTGATCGGGATAACTCTTTCACAGAGCACTGAAACGGTAATACATTAATTAATTTATCTAATAATCATTCAACATTAATTTATAGTCTAAAAACATGAGTCCTTTTTAAATTATCTGTTTTATTTTAGAAGTTTATTCAAACATACGTTCCGAAAAACACCATTCATATTTCCACTGTTGTACTTTGCATGTTTACATGTTCACTCCGGGGCCTTTCTGGGTGGAGTTTGCATGTTCTCCCCGTGCATGCGTGGGTTTCCTCCGGGTACTCCGGTTTCCTCCCACAGACCAAAAAACATGCTTGTTAGGCTGATTGGTGACTCTAAATTGACTCTAGGTGTGAGTGTGAGAGTGGATGGTTGTTTGGTGTGAGTGAGACAGGTCCCTCTTGTAAATGAGTCCCCGTGACTCAACGAGGCTAGCCTGTATAAATAAAGGTTGAATGAATGAATGAAATGAAAACTCAGGGGCGTAATCACCATCTCAGAAGTGAGGGGGATGTGGTGGACCACTAGGGGGCTCTACTCACACCCAGTGGACCGAATGTATTACGGGATGCTTTTATTGTGAAAGGTCCAGGGGACCGGATGTTATGTGGGTATATAAAGCAGTGTTGGGCGGGTTCCCGCCAGTTTAGTAGGAGTTGATTAAAAGGTGAAGTTCTGCAGCCTGTCTCCTGTGTCGTCCCTTCACCTCCTCTTACACTGGTGACCCCGACGTGATTGTTCCTGATTTTGCAAACACAAACACAAAACATGGGGTCGAACATTATATTCCCACAACGGGGCCCCCGGTGTTCGCACGTGCGCGCCGCCTCGATGCTACTAAGCTAGCAATCGCACAGGAAGAGTTTGCTAACATGGAGCGTTTAGGCATCGTGCAGCGCTCAAACAGTCCGTGGGCCTCCCCCCTCCACATGGTGCCCAAGGCAGATGGCAAATGGCGTCCTGCGGACCAACGTAGCGACGCAGAAATACTCGAGCTCCAGTCCGGCCCCACAGGCCTCGAGTTGGAGGAAAAGCAGGTGAATGACGGAGGTCCTCTCCTGCTCTGTGACGTATCTACGGGCAGGCCCCGCCCCCTGGTTCCAGTTTCATGGCGACGCCGCGTTTTTGACTCCTTACATTCCCTTTCTCACCCAGGTGTTAGAGCCTCGGTGAAACTGGTCAGCTCAAAGTTTGTTTGGCCCGGTCTGCGTAAAGCAGTTAAGGAGTGGGCAGCAGCGTGTGTCCCATGCCAGCGTGCTAAGGTTAACAGGCACACCAAAGCACCGTTGGAACCTTTCCCCATCCCAAGTCGGCGGTTTGATCATGTGCACGTAGACTTAGTAGGCCCTCTGCCTCCATCACAGGGTTTTACTCATCTGCTGACTATGGTAGACCGGACCACCAGGTGGCCAGAGGTGGTTCCTCTGACATCCACGACATCTGCAGTGGTGGCCCGGGCCTTTTTGTCTACCTGGGTTGCACGTTTCGGCCCCCCTTCAGACATTACATCGGACAGGGGCCCGCAGTTTGTTTCGGAGCTTTGGTCTACCATGGCCAAGGGTCTGGGGACTAACGTCCACAGAACCACCGCTTACAACCCCCAAGCTAATGGTTTGTGTGAACGGTTTCACAGGTCATTGAAAGCTGCACTTCGTGCTGCATTGACCGGTGACAACTGGATTGACCGCCTTCCCTGGGTTTTGTTGGGGTTGCGTACCGCAACCAAAGAAGACCTGAGCTCTTCCCCGGCTGAAATGGTTTACGGTCAGCCTGTGCGCGTCCCCGGTGAGTTTTTACCTGAGGTACCCTCACCACAGTTCGCTCCACCGTTGCTCCACCTTTCACCTCAGGAGGCCCCTTTTCGTGTCCCCGGTCCGGTACACCATTGTTTACCGCAGTCATTTGTCCCTAAGAGTCTGGAGTCCTCTAAATTTGTTTTTGTCAAACACAATGCACACAGGACACCACTACAGCCTTTGTATGATGGACCGTTTCGAGTTCTTCAACCAGGTCCGAAACATTTCATTTTGGATTTAGGGGGTCGTACTGAGACTGTCTGTATTGATAGGCTTAAACCAGCTCATGTTATGTCAGATGATCAGGTTGTTACGGCCCAAGCTCCTCGCAGAGGCAGACCTCCATCCACATTATTAACGGACGGCGGTCCTTCTTCCGGAAACTCCCAACGTCCATTGGAGCCCGAATCTTCTGCAGACCCTCCTCGTAGCCCTCCACTTCATCAGACTGGTTCTGCAGGGCCCAGGTTCAGCCGTTCTGGTCGTTTGATCAAACCTAAAATGCGGGACTAGTGATGGACCTTACTGGGTGTTCTGGGGGGGCGTGTGTGGTGGACCACTAGGGGGCTCTACTCACACCCAGTGGACCGAATGTATTACGGGATGCTTTTATTGTGAAAGGTCCAGGGGACCGGATGTTATGTGGGTATATAAAGCAGTGTTGGGCGGGTTCCCGCCAGTTTAGTAGGAGTTGATTAAAAGGTGAAGTTCTGCAGCCTGTCTCCTGTGTCGTCCCTTCACCTCCTCTTACAGGGACACATTTTTCAATTTCTCATCCTCTCTCAATCAGATTTGTCCTTGGTGGCTAAAAACAAATAACAGCCATTGTACAGCACCAGGGGATACACTCTAGTTATTTAAATTACTGTATATACTAACAAAATCTAAAGAATTAGCTGCCAAACTCTGGTTGACTTGACACAATTACCCTCAAACATCTATAGAAGCCAGATAATTAAGTGCCAAATGGCAACACTGAACATGAAATGTTAAATAAAAGACCATTTGTCAGCAAACTGTTACTTAGCACATAAAATGGAATGGAAATGAGAAGATACCAGGGTAATGGGCCACATAGTTTAGTTTAATGTCATAAACAAAGAAAGTGACACACCGCACTAAACACATCAACATTTCAGTCAAATGTGACCACACAGATGTGCAAAACTATGACCTATACTTGCTGCCTTTTAAGAACACAAATAATGCAGTAGTCAAATAATATCTGAAAATACATAAGTATTAAAAAATATCTAAATATATGTTACAGGTCCCGAGTGTCAGGACTGCTGCAACAGTGATGACACACCATCTGAAGAATAATAAAATTAGGAGTCAAAGATGACGACCATTGTTTCTCCGTTTAGATCCAGAAAGCACGTGAAGCCTTCCGTCCCCAAAACCAACCTGGAAGCAACGCACCCCCCCAAAACAAAGGTTCCGCTTCGTCATCACCGCTCCTCAGGAAAACACTATAAGAATGCAGGCACACTAACCTGCCGAACCGCAAACAAAATATAACATATATTTGAAAATAGGATCAGCTGTACACCCGAGTGTCAGGACTGCTGCAACAATGATGACACACCATCTGAAGAATAATAAAATTAGGAGTCAAAGATGACGACCATTGTTTCTCCGTTTAGATCCAGAAAGCATGTGAAGCCGTCCGTCCCCAAAACCAACCTGGAAGCAACGCACCCCCCCAAAACAAAGGTTCCGCTTCGTCATCACCGCTCCTCAGGAAAACACTATAAGAATGCAGGCACACTAACCTGCCGAACCGCAAACAAAATATAACATATATTTGAAAATAGGATCAGCTGCACATGGAAATACTTTACATTCATAAGAAAACCAAATATTGTGGTGACATTCTCAGGTGCACCACACGCTCCCCAACTTAAAAGGTGGCTCCCGACACTTTAACGCCAGTGATAACATTTCACAAAATATTAACAACTTGGTTCTTGTCACAGGAACCTCACTCAAAAGAACCTTTCCCTTCAGTGTACACATCTCAGTATACCAAATTATAAGGCACTGCAAAAGGCATTGTCGTTGCATAAGGCACAGTCTGTTGAGTATAAAATTGCTCTTGTACAGGTTGCATTACCCATAATGGTGAAGCTTGTAACCCACACAGTCCAACATGACCTATGACCCCTTGTGGCTGATAGGAGGGCTGACCCATAGTGTTGTAGGTGAATGTCTGAGGTGGTCTCCTTGCTCGCGTAGACCTCCTGAGAAATTCCTCCTGAGTTGGTACTCGCTCCTCTCGCTCAATTTCAGGTTCAACCTGTTCAGTGTCTCTTCCCAGTTCTTGTTCTCTTTGTGCATCGTCCGTTTCACCGTTTTGGACCAGTTCATTTTCAGCTGGATGCTGAAAATGTTCATCTACAGTGTTCAGTTGAGAGTCCCTCTGTTGGTCCACGGGTGTGAAAACTTGGCTCGACACTGGATGAGTTTGGGTGACTGGTTCCTGTAGTCTTGTTGACGCAGGTACTCTGAGAAAATAACGCATCCTGGAGTCACTCTCAGAATCTGATGAGTCGCTGTCTCGATTACTTTGGCTTGGAGTGACCCGGTGGCCTCTGACTCTGCTCTTGGTGGGTGCTTTATCTTTTCTGTGATCAACAGTTAAAGGTAAGTCATTCACCAGGTGCAGCAGATTTCTGTGGAGGACCCTGGTATTCTGGGCATTGTTCTCAGGACATACTTTGTAGATGGGGCTGTCATTGATCTGCTCTTTGACAATGTACACAGTCTGCTCCCAATATGACCTGAGCTTTCCAGGTCCGCCCTTTTCTCTCAGGTTGCGAACTAACACTCGATCACCAGGCTCCAAGACAACTCCTCTCACATGTTGGTCATAGTGTTTCTTTCCACGAGCGCTCGATTGCTGGCTGTTGTTGTTAGCAATACGATAAGCCTCTTTCATCCTCCTTGCCCACTCTTGAACATATCCATATGGTGTTTCACTGTCCTCCTCTGTGTTGAGTCCAAACATGAGGTCCACGGGCAAGCGGGGATGCTGTCCAAACATTAAGAAATGTGGGGCAAACCCTGTGGCCTCATGTTTTGTGCAATTATATGCATGGACAACTTGGGGCAGAAAGTCTTTCCAGTTATCCTTTTCTGCCTCCTCAAGAGTTCTCAGCATTTGTAGTAGGGTGCGATTAAATCTCTCTGCAGGATTTCCCTGTGGGTGGTATGGTGTTGTACGTGAGTGACTGACACCTGACAGCTGCTGTAGTCCCCTAAACAGTGAGTTT
>JBBPBX010001204.1:84434-107562 GCA_038048925.1 Garcialebias charrua | reverse complement strand
GAACTATGAATATAGGTAAATGATCACTTATGTCACTTATTAGTACCCCACTGTAAATAGCCTTTCCAATTTAATTTGTAAAAATTTGATCAATTAATGTTGCAGTAGTGCTAGTGATTCTGGTAGGTTGAGTAATCGGATATAAACTTATACTGGACATTGCGTCAACAAAATCTGTGGTCATTTTGTGCTCTCCTTGGGCCTCATGCACAAACCGTTCGTACGCACAGATATGTGCTTATCCTGTGCGTACGAGCGATTAAGGATCATTTGTGGCATCCAACAATGTTTTCGTATCCTAAGATTTTTTTCAGATACGAACAAAATGTACGTGTGGTCTGGACCTGTCGTATATTTTACGAGCAGTCGGTCCGCCGTTATCCAGATGGATTTCCATCACTAATCACTTATATTTCGTTATTTAGAAAATATTCTGAGTTTAAAAAGAATTAAATGCAACGACACAAATTTGTTAAATTAAAAGAAAGCGGCTTCAAACCCCCCCCCCCGCGCCCCACTCGACCACCGTGCGCCCCCGCGCGTGGTGTGGCACACGCCCCCCCACCCCGTGCCAACAGTGGGCACGGGGTCCCCCCGCGCCAGTGTCGGCATGCCCCCCCCCACGCCGCGCGACTGTCGAGCAGACACACACACACGCACACACACACACACACACACAGCACCGCAGAGAGAGGGGAGAACAAAGCGAAACCAGCTTATTCATTCGTTTCATGTCATTTTTTATTTAAGCTGCCTGTTGACTGCGGGCGCACTGTCATCTGAGTGTGGATCATCGCGCGTCTTGCAGTAAGTCTGCTCCATCTCGCAGACTGTCCACCTGTCCGTGCTGCGGCGAGACGTTTGTTTGAAGCCATTTTCAGATCAAACCATTTATTCTTGATTTCTGATACTGTACGACCCACGGGACACACAGTATATGCACTACAATATTAATATGAGGTTAACTGTAGTTTCGAGACATTTTAAAATGCCTCTGTTCAAAAACACATCCGACACTTGCGGGGGGGTGGGGGGCAGCGGTGCGCTCTTCTGAATAAGTGAAACTAAATGTAACACAGTACACTAAAATTAGAGATATTTGACCATCCGACACCTGCGGGGGGGTGGGGGGGTAGCCACAGCGCCACTGAGAGCAGAACTCCGAACGCGTGAAGTTCTCCTTTGAGATTGAATGAATGGACACTTCCTGCTGTCAGAAGGCAGGAAGCGTGGCCTTATATGGTGTTTTGAGGGGTGGAAAGTATGTAAATTACCTTCCCGCGAGCACGCGCAGGTGAGTAGAGCAGGTGGAATTCATCACCTTTAAGCAGCCCGTTTACACGCTTTTCCTGTGGATAGAAGACTTTGTTGGTTCTGACGTGGCATGTTCGTACGAACGCTTCGTACGAACAAAAGTAGTAGAAATTTAGGATAAGAATAAGAACATTTTCGTGCATGAGGGCCCTTGTTTTAATAGATCAATATTGAAATCTCCAGATAGTAACCAGGTTTTATCATTTAGTCCATCCAGGAGATTTTCACATCTTTCTCTAAAATATTCTATATATTAGAGCCTGGTGTTCTATATATGCAAGCTACAATAGTGTTCCTTGTTTTCTCCATCTCTATTTCAACAGTAACACATTCCATCACATCAACCAAGGCAAATTAAACATTTTAATTTTTCACATCTCAAGGAACAATGAACATACAGTGCAACACCACCTTTGTTCTTCACTCGATTTGTATAAAACGGATTGTACCCTTCCATATCAAAATCTATACATTTGTCATTTAACCAAGTTTCAGATAAAGCTATTACTTGATAGTGATTTCTAAAGGTTTTCAGATATTCACTAATCTTGTCAAAATTAGCATGAGGATGTCTGCAGTTAAAATGAATAAGTGAAAAATTATCAAAGTCCACAGAAAGATTCAGTTATTCTTCTGTATAATATGTACAATAGTTAGTTTTGTCTAATAAATGTTTTCATAATCATGTATTTTGAATCCCTTAACACCATATCTTATCAAAATTGGTTTGCTTGTTGCATGTTGTATTGCGGGGCAGCACGATGGCACAACTGGTAGAGCTGCTGCCTCTCAGCGAGCAGGTCTCTGGTTCAAATCCCGGTCCAGGGGTTTTTTTTGGGTGGAGTTTGCATGTTCTCTCCGTGCATGCGTGGGTTTTCTCCGGGCACTCCGGTTTCCTCCCACAGTCCAAAAACATGCATGTTAGACTGATTGGTAACTCTAAATTGTCTCTAGGTTTGAGTGAGAGAGTGAATGGTTGTTTGTCTCGGTTGTCTCCATGTGTCCCTGTGATGGACTTGCGACCTGTCCAGGGTGTACCCCGCCCCTCGCACAGTGATTGCTGGACATGGGCACCGGCGACCCCCGTGACCCAAAATGGAAGAAGCGGGTAAAAGACAATGGATGGATGTTGAATTGCCTCCATTTGTCTCTTTCTTTTTTCAAAAGGAACTTCATTCACTTATGTTTTTCAAGAAGGGCCTCAACTCCATCGTTGATTTCATGATCTGGGGCTCTCCTTCTTTGGGTCCAGGCCGTCTCCCATCCTGCGCTCTTCAGTGTTGACTCTAGATCCATTTTCTTCTCTGGAATGTCCATGTTGACTCTTGAGCTCACGTAATCCAATTACAGCAGCTTGAGGGTCATTATACACCTTAACTTTTCCGTTCTCACAAAAAACTTTCTATCTAGCTGGAAATAAAATCTGTGACTTGATTTTTCATTCTTTAAGTACTCTGTGCACATCTTTGTATTTTGCACGTTCCTTAAACACTGTTTGTAAAGTCCTCATCAAAATAAATACTTTGATCATTTACTTGTACAGTCTTAGCAGCTTGCAGCACTTTTTGTTTCATGGCATATGATTGAAATCGAACCAGAACAGTTCTGGGCCAGTCCTTTGGTCCAGGCCTCGGCTCTATCCGATGTGCCCTCTCCACATGGAGTTCGTCCGTCACTTCCAGTTTTTCAAGGATCAGTTTGTTCTTCAAAATGGCTTCCATCGGCACCGAGTACATTCTCATATCCTTTCTCCTGGTTTGACTTTCCAGCTCCTCACATCTTAGTTCTAGTTGTTTTTGCATTTGAAGGGCATGTAAAAGCACTTAAATAAATATTTAATTTACACCTAAATATTTAGTTCACCAACTAATTAAACATTTAGCTTGGACATAAACATTTAGTTTGTAAACTAAATATTTAGTATGCATCTAAATATTTAGCTTGCTAAATATTTAACTTGAAAGCTAAATATTTAGTTTGTAACCTAAATATTTAACTTGTAAAATAAATATTTAGTTTGAAACCATGACATTTATAACTATGAATAACATGGTGAAAATGACTTTGAAAAAAAAAAAAGAAAAAATCTTATGAAAGGCTATCCATCCATCCATTATCTTTTACCTGCTTCTTCCATTTTGGGTCACGGGGGTCGCCGGTGCCCATGTCCAGCAATCACAGTGCGAGGGACACCCTGGACAGGTCTCCAGTCCATCCCAGGGACACAGAGACAAACAATCATTCACTCTCTCCCTCACACCTAGGTCAATTTAGTTACCAATCAGTCTAACATGCATGTTTTTGGTCTAGGGAGGAAACCGGAGTACCCGGAGGAAACCCACACATGTACGGAGAAAACATGCAAACTCCACCCATAGGCCCCCGGACCGGGATTTAAACCGGCAACCTTCTCGGTGAGAGACAGCAGCTCTACCAGTAATGCCACCATGCTGCCACCTTATGAAAGGCTAAATAAACCAAAACATTGCTATTAATTTTTGACTGTGTGTAACTTTACAAACAGTATCCCATTAAAAAAACTGAAAGTTATGCACCATAACTCATGTTCCCTGAAGAAAGGGAACGAGGTGCAACATAATTTCTATGGGAAATTGCTCCCCGCGCGATTACCTGAAGGAAGACATTCACACCTTTACGGCAGGGGCATCAGCGTCACGCCAGAGACCCCGCCCTCTGGTTATTTAAGGCGCTGACGCCCATCCTACGTCCTTCAAAATGCACTTCACCGAGCTTTCAGCATTGAAAGGGCCAGGTATGTTGCACCTCGTTCCCTTCCTTCAGGGAACATGAGTTATGGTGCATAACTTTCAGTTCCCTTATCAGTCAGGTCTCTCGGTGCAACATAATTGCTATGGGAACGTAATTCATTCACGCCCTTGAAATGCTCAGTAAAATGCATGCTAGTGTGAACGTCCACCTTTATTCAACAGGCATCTCAAGGCTGCTTTCTACTGTGTGTTAGAAAGGACAGCCTGGGTGACATCACACGCAGTAACGTCCAAACTGTAATGCTTTGCAAACGTATTTGTTGAGCTCCAGTTCGCAGCCGCACAGATGTCTGCAACTGGTACACCCTTGAACAATGACCACGAGGTGGCCAAGCCCTGAGTGGAGTGAGCACGCACTCCAGAGGGCACCTGTTGACCTTTGCTACTGTACACCCTTTTGATGGCCTCAGTCACCCAGTGTGAGAGTCGCTGCTTTGATAGGGCCCTACCAGTAGCTGGTGCAGCAAAGCACACAAACAGTTGGTTTGTTTTCCTCCATTCAGCTGTTCTCTGCATGTAAGCGCTTAAAGCCCTCACGGGGCAGAGTGCCTTAAGCCTTTTCAGTTCCTGAGTGAGGACAGGCGCAGGAGGAAAAGAAGAGAGATCAAAGTCCAGACTTCTGGGGTTCAGAGTCAAGACCTTGGGGATATATGCAAGATTAGGCCTTAGGGTGACCTTTGACCCGTCAGGGGCAAACCTGGTACACATTGGGTGCACGGACAGAGCATGGAGGTCACCCACACGTTTCGTCGAGCACAGAGCCAGTAGCAGAGCGGTCTTATAAGATAAAAGGTCTATCTTAATGTCGCTCAGTGGTTCGAATGGGGGATCACAGAGAGCCCCCAAGACCAGACTAAGATCCCATCCAGGGGTCAAGATCCTGCTGGGAGGGTCTCTTCCTTAGCACGCCCTTTATAAATCTCATTATGAGCGGGTGTGCGCCAGGCGTCCTGCTCCCCTAGCCCTCGTGACAGGCCAAAATTGCTGATAAAAACACCTTAATGGTCGAGAAAGAACGACCTTTCTCCAGCAGGTCTTGAAGAAAGGTGAGGAGCTGGACTAAGTCACATGAATAAGAAATAATATTTCTTTCCGTGCACCAAGCTTCAAAAATACGCAATTTCCGGACGCAGAGATATGTTGACATAGCTCGGGCGTTTTGGATGGTATTTACCACGTTCTTGGGCAGGCCTGAGGCCACCAGTTTGTTTCTCTCAGCCACCAAGCTGAAATTTGCCACAGTTCTCAGCATAAGCGGCGAGACTGTTCCTTCTGGTGACATGGCGGGTCCCCTGAGAGGAGCAGGTTGCGGAACCAGCTCCTCCTCAAGGGCCCTGATTTCTGTGGCCCCTTGAGGGCCAACCAGGTTAAGAAGAGGGCCTACCTGCAGATGTACCGCCACACCACTCTGATCGAGAGTGTTTGGAGGCAGAAGCAATCTGCTGTCATCACTGGGCAAAAGCGGAACAGAATACCCGTTTTCCCTCTTTTTGTGGGGAGTCATGTTCCGGAGGAGGTGCAAGTTCTGTATACGAGCAGACCTCCCGACTCCAGCCCGTTTCATGGTTGGGTCTGGTTCACTGGCCTCCGGCCTCATCAGTACCATGTAGCCTGATAAACCTCCGGGGAGCTGTGTTTCACCCGATGGGGGGATGTCGTTTAAGAGCAGAACTGATTCAGTACAGCAAACGTGGTCATACGCTACAGGATCATTGCTTGAGCAGGGCGTGATGCCCACCGAGGATAAGGGGACAGTTTCAGCATGAGGATGAGAAGCTGTTCGAGATAGTACTCTGTGTTGAGCAGTCTTTAGTTTGGCTGGTGACAGAAAGTCCGGTTCCCTTCGATTAATGGGAAGAGGAGTTTGATTTAACCCTGGTGCCATTTCTGCTCTGCATTAAGTGTTTACACATATTGCAGTGTCATCATCACCACTTCCTTTGTGAACGTGTGATACTGGCTTTGGCCTGTGGGCTTCTGTCATGACCCCCCGTCACGTACTGGAAACCGTTGAATAGGAACTGGTGGCCGGGAAGGTGGGTTGTCAGGTTCTGTCGGCGCGCTCGTGTCACAGGTTTGTTTGATTTGTGTATTACTGGCCCCGTGGTTTACAACGGGGAGGGAGCTGGAACATGTGACCCCCTCACCTGTCTCTGTGAGGACTGACAGGTCTTTTTGCAGATGCCTCTGGCACTGTCTGTTGCAGACAGTCCTGAGGCACCCAGCTGGGGGTTATTGGTTAGGCTAACACCCCGTGAGCCACGAGGGAAGGGGGAATGATGGCCCCCTCCCTTTATATCGACTGGAAGAACAGAGGGGGCCGTGTTGCTGATGTTACTGTGTTTGTTGTTTTGTTTTTTTGACTCAAGAAAACAGAGAATGGCTGTTTTTTTAGCTTTATTCGTGCTTATGTGTAACGACATATTTGAATCTATGTCACTCACAGCAGAAAAGACATGATTCGTGCATAAAACAAAGTAACCAGATTTTTGTACCGTGTTACAAACAAAGTCTGGACGTGAAAACATCATTTCCCGTACCGCGTGGGCGGGTGATCCTGTAAAGTCAAGAAGAGGGCCTGGTTCATCAGGCACGCTTCTGTCTGGCGTCCCGGTTCACCAAGGAGGCCCTGTGTCGGACCGCTTGGCGGGGAACAAATCTGTTTTTACTCCAGGCGTGCTCTGTCCGAGGTGGGCCTGGCGGTGGTCTCTGCCGGTGCTCGGCCTCGTATGCCGGCCGCTTTTGCGGTGGGGCACGTGTGGCTGAGTGGTGTCGAGGCTGCGCGAGTCTGCCCCCAGCTGACTCCCTGGGAGGGCGAAGGCTCTTCTGGGGATGCCTACCCGGAGAGCCTCAGCCTGTTTGCGCCTCTGGTCCAGCCTGGTCTGAATCCGATCCAGAGCCTTTCCAAATAATCCCGTTGGTTCTATCGAGTGGTAGCCTGGTTAAAACCAGACCCTTGTCCTTCACTTCGCTTTGTACTAGGGTCTGAGACTTGTCCCATAGACAACGATTTCTCCGGTTGATTTTTGACCGGACCAATCAAAGAACAGAAGGCGGAGTTTTGAACGACGTCGACTGACGTCGTCAGTTAAAATGGCTGCCGCCACAAAGGAATTTTCATGAAAACAAGGTAAAAAACTATTATTTCTTTGCTGAGAAAAAATATATTTCTTAGCTGACGTTATATCAGAAGTGTTCCTGAGCTTAACAGTTCCTAAATCAATTCACGAAATGGTCAAATCTGCTGGATTTAAATAGTTTCGGTTTGACATTTTCCAAACAGCCTTGGGTGCGCTACGAAAATAAATGATAAAAAATCGAATTTTATCTCAAATGTTTCATCTAGGCCAACAGTCAGTAAATTAGAGCCATATAATTACACACTGGTAGCAGAAAAAATATCCACCGAGTGGTTTCTGATAGCCTGGACCTCGCCAGGCTAAACTAACAAAACTCCGCCTTCTGTTCTCTGATTGGTCCGGTCAAAAATCGACCGGAGAAATCGTTTTCTATGGGAGAAATCCCAGACCCTAGTACAAAGCGAAGTGAAGGACAAGGGTCTGGTTTTAACCAAGCTAATCGAGTGGTGCAGAGAAGGAATTCTTTGTCCCTCCAGGAAGTCAGTTAGGGTCATCCACAGATGGCGTTGTGCGATGACCACCTCAGCCATGCCTCTGCCTTGTGCAATAGCTGTTGTCCCCATCATGCGGAACACAAAGGCTGTTACCCTGCGGGCTTCATCCAGCACGTCGGCGGCAGCTTGCTTGTCTGTTGTTACCTGGAGCTCCGGCAGTTTTTCAGCCAGGTACGCTTGCATCATGGCAGACACGTTCATTGCGCGCACCGCGAGGCCCTGAGCCCTGTAGCATTTCTCGAGCAGAGAAGCCGAGGCTCGACAGGCTTTGCTGGGCAGAGTTGGTTTTGTCCCGGATGACCTGGGAGCCAGGTGAGACGCCAGCGTGTCCTCCATTTGTGGATCATTGGCTATTCCCGCTGCGTCCATCCCATCCACGTCAAGGAACTGCGAGAGTGGCAGCATCATGGGAGCCCTGGGCTAAGGCCGGGTGCGAGTCAGCTCTGTGAGGAAATCTGGAAAGATGGGCATTCTTTGCCTCGTGGCAGACTGCTGTTTTGAGTAAAAATAATTTCCTGCCAACCTCGTGACTTGTTGACTAGGTGGAGGTTCTGGCCACGGGATCTGCAGCGCGTCCGTTGCTCTGTGACACAAGTCAAACAGAGCAGGGATCGAAAAGTCAGTCTCCGGGAGCGAGAGAGGTCTTCCCCCTGTTTCTCCAGAGGTGAGCTTGCTCGTTCCTTTGTCGGATATGTCACGGTTTTAAATTAGATCATGTCCAACGCGGACACCCAACGCGTCTTACCCCGGAATTACACTACATGCGTTACGGCTCCGCCCCGCTCCGGTCCGACCTCCGCAGCAAATACGCACCCATTATAATCAATGACAGAATTTACACTGGCTCCACACGGCGGCGGCGAGCTGCGGAGAGCGGACGGCAGTCCGTCAAAATTAGAAATTTTTCTATTTCTGCCGGATGACGGAGCTGTGCCGGAGTCAACTTTTGAAGATTACGTCGCACCAACAGGAAAAGGAACGAGCACAACTTCCGTATTTACAAAATAAAATCACCACGGGCGGACTAATCCTAGCTCTATACGGATTTATTTGTACAAAAATGCTGTCAAACTATCAATTATGACTATTCTATGACTAAACTATTATATTTATGACTATGACTACACCTAATAACGCAATACAAAAATAAATAAATAAAAAAGTATTTTATTCTGAAATGTAAACATCACTTCCTGTTGCTCAAACCATGTAGCTCATTTACGAGAGAAGATCAAGGCAGCAGTCTCTCTACAGTTGTTCTCCTTCTTTCCACCGAATGAATTGTTTTGTTCTGACTTACTTATTTATCACTTGATTTATCGCGCGATCTCGCACGTGTCTTGGAGCGGCGCATCCAGGCGGACCTGAGCGGAGCGGAGGCAGTGGGAATTGGACTCGTTCAGCTGCGACCTGCGGACCGGAGCGGGGCGGAGCCGCGTGCAGTGTAATTCCGGGGTTAGTTACAAGGTTTTTACCGTGGCGGTTCGAATCCCGGTTCCCCACACCATGTGTCTTTGGGCAAGACACTTAACCCCGAGTTGCTCCCGGTAGGACTGGAAAGCACTTTGCATGGTAGTCTGCCGCTACCGGTGTATGAATGTGTGTAGCATTCAATGTGTGTAGCACTTTGAGATTTTCACTAATGAAAAGTGCGTTATAAATTGAATTCATTATTATTATTATTATTTCTCGTACTCAACGTCGGCGTCATCCGCAGAAAATTCACCTGAGGCTGATATCGAGATCTCGTCCTCGTTCATCAAGCCTTGAGTGTCGAAGTCGGCTGTTAAGTCCCCGATGGGAGCCAGCGTATCCGGGTTGTGGCCCCATTCGACTTGGGTGCTGTCCTCCAGAGCCATGCTCTCAAGCTCCGGCGTGGGAGTGAGAGGCTCAGTAGTGTCCGGGTCTGTTGGCGCCACAGCAGCGCCCATGGCTTTGGCGACGAAGTCCGCCCGGTGCCTCCTCACCGCCTCCAGCATCTGGCTGCAGTGTGGGCAGGAATCGGGCGCGTCCAGCACCATCTTCGCATGAAGCATAGGCAGACGGGACAGGCCTCGTGGGTGTCCGTCGCTGAAAAGGAAAAACCGCATCCGCTGGGGCAGGCGCGCGAGGTCGGGCTCGTCGTCCTGCTAGTCTTTTTTGGAAGTCTGGGCTTTCGCTTTCCTTTCTCCGGAGGCATGTCCGAGATAAGACGAGCGAGTCCTTCCAAAATCTTTTTTTTTTTTTTTGAGACGTCTCCTCCGTCGCGTCGCTTTCGCTGGCTAGCCTGCTACGAGATTAGCAGAGGTAGCGATGTGACGCAGTTAGCGTCGTCGAACGAAGCAGTCTGCGGAAAGAGGAGAAGAAAAAACTTCGAGGTTAAGGAAAATTGTGCCGGACTAGCTTTCGCTAGCCCGGCAGTACGCAGGAAGAATTCTCTGTACGCCCTGTGTAGGGAGCAAGCTCACCTCTGGTCGAGCGATGAAGCAACAGAGAAGTCCCGCGAAGAGTTCAGGTTTAGCGAGGTGAAGGGCAATAAGAGGACGTAGGATGGGCGTCAGCGCCTTAAATACCCAGAGGGCGGGGTCTCTGGCGTGACGCTGACGCCCCTGCCGTAAAGGCGTGAATGTATTCCTTCAGGTAATCGCGCGGGGCGCAATTTCCCATAGCAATTATGTTGCACTGAGAGACCTGACTGATAAGGGAACTAAGGTTTCCAAATGTTCACACATGGTTGTGGAGCAATATTGAGCCACTTCTTTACAACGTACTTACAGTTCATTGATATTTTCAGACGTTTTATGCACCACTCCTGTAAGGTCCTACAACATTGAAGTCAAACTGAGGTTTGGACCCAACAAAGTTAAGTCAGGTCCTCTGGACGGTTTCTTCTTGTTGACACGTTTCGTCCTACTTAACTTTGTTCGATTTTTCTACCTGGATTATTGAGCATGAACCAAGACAAGAGGTTTGGACTATTGTGACATCTTGGTTTTCTTTTTCAGACATTCTGTCGTAGATTCCCTGCAGTATTTGGGATCATCTGGTTGCAGGTTGACCCAATTTGGGCCAGCAACATATGGTTTCGACTCTAGGATCCCTTGGTAAATCGCAGAGGTTGTGGTCGACTTAAGGTGCCCAGATCCTTTATCTGCAGAACAAGCCCAGATCATAACCCCTACACCACTGTGCTTAACAAGGTAAAGAGGTGCTGATGTGTTGGCTTTGGTTTTCACCAAACAGAGGTCTACCCATGAAGCACAGCACTGCAGCAGTGCAACATGGGTAGACGTCTCTACTTTGGTCTTATCTCCCCAAAGGACAATGATCCAGAAGTTTTGTGGTTCACTCAGATGAAACTGAAGTTGTCATGTAATAAAGACAAACTTCCTGCAGGCAATCTTTCCAGATAAGAAGCACTCATTCAATCTTTTTCTGTGCTTACTGTGATGTCACTTTTTTTTTTCTTCACATTTTTGTCATCTGTGTATGTTGTAGTGATGAACTTTGACCTGCTTATTTGGGCCCGCAGAGTCTAAACTGGGAGCTCTAAGTTCTTGTTTTAATTTCTCTGAGCATTGCACGGTCTGACCCCAGGTAAAAAAAAGCTAAACCCTCACCATTTATAAAACATTTTCAACTTCTGAATCTAATTTACTCACGATAGATTAAATTGTTTTGAAATTACCTTTCCCTTCCCATATTGATGGGCAGCAATAGCTGCTTCCCTATAGTCATTGCTGCTGTCTTTCCTACTTGATTTTGTGGGTATTTGTGAGGTTTTGGAAGATTTTATTTTCTTAAAACACACAGCTCTTCAATTTAGGCTTCCTTTTTGCTTAATAAATAATGAAATGGTAGAATCTGTTTAGTGGAACCTTAAAATCGAAAAAGGTGGACTTTCTTTGTCCAAGTAATGTAGAATAAGTAAAAAAGTAATAAATCAAGACCTATTTAAATATCAACTGTAGTATTAATTTCTGACTTTTTTCCTTTTAAAACACAAAATGAAGTTTTTTGTTTTTTTCAGGGACTCAAATGCAGCAGGCATAATTCAAAACCCACATTCATTCAACAACTGTCTTTATTGAGGTAAAAATCAGTAGTCATGGTGCACAAACACCACGATGGACTGTTTTTCTGCTGACAGTAACAGAATGTAAAGGTAGGCACGTGTGTTACAGCTCGAGTTCAATCTTGACGTCCATCTTGGTCTTGTACGGTTCCAGCAGGGGGCGCACTTCTTCAGACAGAAACCTGGCAACCTGAAGGAAAGGACAGGAGGAGGAACAGAAAAAAGATCTAGTAACATATTTACCCAAAAGTAGCCTAAGAAAAGCAGCTAAACATAATGATCAACCTGCTGTGGTGCTCGGCCAATGAATGTCTTGGGGTCCAACAGGGCATCCAGTTGCCCCAGAATGGGTGTGAAGTAGGGGTCTTGCTGCACTCTAGCCAGCAAGTCGTTGTCCCCACCCTCCTGTTTAACTACAGCTGCTGCCTCCTGGGACAGGACACGAATCTTCTCATGACAGTCCTGATTTTAAAAAGAAAATACAGAAAAAAAATAAACTAACACATTAAGCTTTGTGGTTGGACCTTAGAGATAACAGGTTCAAGACCCAGACACTCCTCTCACAAGAGAACATACTGGTCTAATCCCTCCAGTTGAATTTTGGGTCACTCGTGAACACTCACATCTCAAAACATGTACAGTGTTACCATATATTTAATCATCATCCTAATAATCTACAGTAATTGACATTTGTAGTCCATGTCTAGGATTCATCTGTGCATGAGTTTCCATTATCTGTAAGCCATAATCATCAAAATTACGGTACAAGAAATAAAGGCTTGAAATATTTCACTCTGTCTAACAAATCTATGAGTTTTACTTTCTGCAATGACTGACAAAAACATAAAAAAATACAAACTTTTTCACAATACTCATTTTCTTAGTTGAAGCAGCTGTACTTGGACTCCTCTGCAGAGACTCACCCTCAGCCCAACCAACCACATGTTCATGTTTTTGTTATACCAAGTCTAAATGTCTAAAAACAATGCAGAAAAATTGGTTCATGCATTTGTCACATCTAGACTGGACTATTGCAATGATTTGTTATCTGGGTGTCCAAATACTTCTTTAAAAAGTCTTCAGTTGATCCAAAATGCTGCTGCCAGAGTCTTAACTGGAGTTAGTAGGAGAGATCATACCTCTCCAGTTTTAGCTTCTCTCCACTGGCTCCCTGTCAAAACCAAAATTGAATTCAAAATATTACTTCTAACCTGCAAAGCTCTCAACAACCTAGCTCCATCTTACAAACCGGATTCCAAAAAAGTTGGGACACTAAACAAATTGTGAATAAAAACTGAATGCAATGATGTGGAGATGGCAATTGTTAATATTTTATTCATAATAGAACCTAGATGACAGATCAAAAGTTTAATCTGAGTAAATGTAACATTTTAAAGGAAAAATACATGTATGTTGATTCAAAATTTCCCAGTGTCAACAAATCCCAAAAAAGTTGGGTCAAGTAGCAATAAGTGCCTGGAAAAAGGAAATTGAGCATATAACAAACAGCTGCAAGACCAATTAACACTAATTAGGTCAATTGACAACATGATTGTTTATGTTTATGTTAATTAAATTTGTTCATTTTTTTTTTACAAAAGAAACAATACAAGACAATCTCATAAATGATATTGGGTATAAAAAGAGCTTCTCAGAGTGTCAGTGTGTTCCAGAAGCCAAGATGGTAAGAGGATCACCAATTCCACCATTGTTGCACAGAAAGATAGTGCAACAATACCAGAATGGTGTTACCCAGCATAAAATAGCAAAGACTTTTAAGTTATCATCATCAACCGTGCATAACATCATCAAAAGATTCAGAGAATCTGGAACAATCGCTGTGCGTAAGGGTCAAGGCCGTAAAACTCTACTGGATGCTCGTGATCTCCGGGCCCTTAAACGTCACTGCACCTCAAACAGGAATGCCACTGTCAAGGAAATAACAGAATGGGCTCAGGAATACTTCCAGAAAGCATTGTCAGTGAACACAATCCACCGTGCCATCCGCCGTTGCCAGCTGAAACTCTACAGTGCAAAGAGGAAGCCATTTCTAAGCAAGCTCCACAAGCTCAGACGTTTGCACTGGGCCAGGGGTCATTTAAAATGGTGTGGCAAAATGGAAGACTGTTCTGTGGTCAGATGAGTCACGATTTGAAGTTCTTTATTGAACACTGGGACATCATGTCATTGCGAGGACAAGGATTGCCCAAGTTGTTATCAACGCTGTTCAGAAGCCTGCATCACTGATGGTATGGGGTTGCATGAGCGCTTGTGGCATAGGCAGCTTGCATGTCTGGAAAGACACCATTAATGCAGAGAACTATGTTCAGGTTCTAGAACAACATATGCTCCATCTAGACGTCATCTCTTTCAGGGAAGACCCTGCATTTTTCAACAAGATAATGCCAGACCACATTCTGCAGCAATCACAACATCATGGCTACGTAGGAGAAGGATCCGGGTACTGAAATGTCCAGCCTGCAGTCCAGATCTTTCACCTATAGAGAACATTTGGCGCATCATAAAGAGGAAGGTGCGACAAAGAAGGCCCAAGACGATTGAACAGTTAGAGGCCTGTATTAGACATGAATGGGAGAGCATTCCTATTTCTAAACTTGAGAAACTGGTCTCCTCTGTCCCCAGACGTCTGTTGAGTGTTGTAAGAAGAAGGGGGGATGCCACACAGTGGTAAAAATGGACTTGTCCCAACTTTTTGGGATTTGTTGACGCCATGAAATTTTGAAACAACATATTTTTCCCTTAAAATGATACATTCTCTCAGTTTAAACTTTTGATCTGTGATTTGTGTTCTATTCTGAATAAAATATTAGATGTTGGTACCTCCACATAATTGCATTCAGTTTTTATTAACAATTTGTTTAGTGGCCCAACTTTTTTGGAATCCGGTTTGTATATTACAGATCTTATTGTTCCATATTTACCTAATGTAGCACTTTGCTCTCCGACTGCAGGCTTACTTGTGGTTCCTCGAGTTTCCAAAAGCAGAATGGGATGCAGATCTTTCAGTTATCAGGCTCCTCTCTTGTAGAACCAACTTTCAGTTTCTGTCCGTGAGACTGACACATTGTCCAGTTTTAAGACTGGACTGAAGACTTTCCTTTTTGATAAATACAGTACTATACCGTAGTTAGGGTTGGTTTGTTAGGCTGCTATAGGCTTAGATTTTAAAATTAATTGTTACAACTGCATACACATGAATAGTTTTCACTTGATGCTAGCAACTTCACAGTTCGTTATTCGCAGACTCGCTCTATTGCAGTTTTTCAAAATAAGATTGGACATGACACACAGTTGGCTGATTGATGGATGAGCTGCACGATGGGCATGGGATTTATATTTAAAATATATTATTTTAAAGCATTTAGCATCTCCTGCACCTCTGTGCAGTCCACACTGCAGGATAAACTTCCTGCTGCAGCTGATCAGCTGTTCACCGTGCAGAACAGCGAAGTGGGCGGGGCCAAGTGCACTTGCAGGTGGCAAAGAGCAGAGGAGGAAGGGAACTGAAATCATGACATTCTATGCTCTTTTAGAGGGTTTAGAAACATTGTTTTGAATATTGCAAGAGTGTAGGAAGGGTTTAAAACGCCTATACAGTATACATAAATATATATATGGTACTTTAGAAGACGTTTTAGAGAAGCATTCTCCAGATTTACAAAACCTATATGGACCAAACAGTTAAACTCCCATGATCCCCCTAAGACCTTTGCCTAATTGTTTCATAAACAACAAATACTTTATGATCAAATAAGTAGTGTTCAACATATTTTACTCTCCCCTACCTGTCTGTTGCCTCCAGCCTTTACCATCGCCATAATGATGTTCTCTGTGGCCATGAAGGGGAGCTCATGGCGAATGTGTCTCTCAATAACCTTTGGGTAGACCACCAGACCCTCTGTGATGTTTTGCAGGGTGCTGAGGATGATGTCTGCTGTCAGGAAAGATTCAGGGAGGGAAATCCTTCTGTATACAGTACAAGGAAACCGATTTTAAAAAAAGGATGAGGAAAAAAGTCTAATCTGCACAATCAGAATCAGAATAAGCTTTATTATCATTGCACCGAGATACAACGAGAACGTACATTCAACCGTCCAAAAGATGGACAGAACGCACAAAGCTGCTACTATATACAGGTAGTCCCCGAATTACGAGCGCTCTGATCTACGAGGTTCCAGACTTACGAGCTGGCGAATTTTTGGAAAAAACGCAAAAAATACTGAGTTTTCATGTGTTTTTTCACCACAGTTAGTTAGCTAAGCATATGGACACACGTTTCCGATCATTTTTATGCACTCATAAGCAGTTTTTGGATGAAAATAGAGTGTTTGTAGTCGCGCTAGCGAAAACCGTTCCAATTTACGAGCGAATTTCCGGATTTACGAGAGACATGGCGGCCGTTCCAAATTACGAGATTTCCGGTTTACGAGCGCCTCGTTGTAACGGATCTCGCTCGTAAATCGGGGACTACCTGTAGCGTGGTCTCTTATTCTTATGAATATTTTTTTTAGATAGAAAACGGGAAAAAGCCATGAGGAGAGGGTAGTGGCATTACAAAAAAGATCTCTTTACACCTTGTCCTAACAGAACACGATTTGAGACATAAAAAAACTCTGCCAGCAGCCCATTTATGAACATGTTACATATGCATTTACGATGAGGCAGTCCATGAAGCACTAACAGATAGTCCGTTGTCCTGATAAGATGATGGTCAGCCGGCATAGTTCTAGGGGTTTTCGATAGACAAAGTTTTTCCTTAGTTTACACATTTCCCAGGAGTAATTGATAAGTCGGCCTGTTCTGAGGCCAACTTCAGATAGCCACAATTGTTGATGTATTCAGACAGACTATTTTCCGTCAGCCTCGAGTCTGTACTGATAACTTTCCAGGATCCGAAATGGCCAGATTGTGGTGCATTCCACTGGTCCGTGCTTACAAGCCTCTTCAAGATGTTTTTTCATGCTGACGAGTCCCAAAGCTGCAGGTGGCCTGTAATTCAAATCACTTCTAACACGGTTTTGCTCGTAAATCAGATGGTTTTGAGTCCTCCAGCATGAACCAACCTTCACATAGACAGCAACCTGATGAGGTCCAAATTAGCTGTGGCCATCTTCTTTGTATGTTGATAAACCAGGATCCAGACTATTCCAAAAACAGGAAACATGTCATCATAAATCCAATTATATGCAACTTCGGCGTCCTCGTTCATCCCCCCAGAGATATATCCAGCTGCATGCATTCGTCCGAGCAGATGAGGGTTCTCCAGGACCCTGTCGCTTTGTTGAAAATAATTTGTAATATACTGTACATTGAAAGTTCAGTTGGTCAGATCCAAAACAGTAGTTTTCATTTCGGGAGATGTGTAAAAATAGGAACTGCTCCAATTCACAGACAAAGAGCAAAAAAGCAGGAGGAGAACAGGGAGCGGGAAGAAATGCATGCGCCTCATTAGAGAGCTAGTGAAAAAAGATCAGATTCAATAAGTAGAAACTTCTGCATAATTAATTTAAATTAAGTCTTAATACTAAAAGGCAGCATGAACTGAAGCTGAGTGAATTGTCTGACCTGTTGGCGCTGTCATCCAGCGTCCTCTCCAACCATTGGACTGAAGCCGTCTGCAGCGGGTTGGACATCAGCGCCATCAAATGTCGGGCCAAGCTGCAGCAACGCTCTGAGCGCATGGGGTTCCTCTTGTAGGGCATAGCACTGGAACCTAGCAGAGAGAGGAGGACCGTGTCATGGAAAGGCACAACATGTTCTCTTACAGTAAACCACACATTTTTCCAGCACCGTCCAGCTTTCTGATTTTCAAACGTACCAATCTGCTCTTTCTCAAAAGGCTCCTCTACTTCCTTCAGGTTGGCCAGCAGACGGATGTCTGTACAGATCTAAAGAAGACAGAATAAAGATGAGCATCGACATGTTAATTCTTGTAAAAACATGCACCAAACTTGAATAGTACAGCACTAGAAGAGGACAATTTGTGAAGACCTTTGCAGCTTACCTTGTGAACAGTCGCTCCTAGACTGGCTAGACTGGACAGAGAGTCGATGTCCACCTTACGGCTATACGTCTGACCCGTCACCAGGTAGGCTCTGGGTAAAATTAGAGGAATAATAACAGAAGGATTTTCAGACCTAAAGCCAATAAAATTTGTGACACAACCTTTTTGGACCAGGTTGCAGTTGTCTCAGTCATTCTTCTTGTTATAAATGGTTTTGTTTGTCCAGTTGTTTTGTTTAGGTTTGTTCATTATATCTCTTCAACAGGTCCTGGTCATTGTTTTTCATGCGAGTTGCTCACTAATTTGAATACCAGTTGGTATGTAATATATTTGTTGTAGGTTTTAATGTAGAGATGCACAATATTGGATTTTTTTGGCCGATATCCAATATGCCGATATGTTAAAACTTATTTGGTCGATAACCAATACCAATAATGATATTTTTCCCCTAGTTCTACGTATAGAGATTACATAGCTTTCCCTGCTGTGGAATTATAATCCTACATTATTCTGCATTATCTTTTTCAATTTGGCCTGCTACCAAATGCAGATGCCAAAACGGGGCTGAAAAAGATGCCGTACTTCATCTTGGATTATGTTTAATGTTAAATTTTGTCACTGGGTTGTCATACAAAAACAGCGCCTTTTATATTGGTGTTATTTTGATGGAATGGCCGATGTCCTATATTTATCTTTAAAGGTGCAATATGTAATTTCTGGAACACGCTGGAACTTAGGAAAATTTTGAACAGAGACACGTTTCTGGTCCCTCCCCCTCTGCTCCCTCTTGCTCTCGGTGAAATTCAGCTCTGCTTCCGAATGCTCTGCCTCCACTGCATGTCCTGTCAGCCGCTGCGAAGTTCTGTGATTATATGTTAATAAAACGTTCTAAAAAATAAAATAAAAACAGGGAGCGCTGGTCCAGCACACCAGAACACCATGAAAGCTGCAGAGCCAGCCACGTTGGACATGAGTTTAATTCGCTCATGACAAATTCATTCATTTCCTCAATGTTTCTGTCACGACTCAGCGGAGGAAGAAGCGATCACTTGACTTTTGGCAAAAAAACAAAAGAAAAGTCCAGATCAGGGATGAAGAAGGGGAATTTAATACATTTGTGTCACATACAAAACAGTTTTGCATCGCTTTGCAATTATTTCAACGAGAACCTGCGCGGCCGCTGCGGGCTGGGACGGGGGGCGTGGGTTAGGAGCGTGAGAAGCTCTGTTTTTATTGGCTGGTTAAAAACTCTGTTTTTATTGGCTGGTTAACGGCGGGTCACTGTGGCTTTAAAGATTCATAACTGGCTGTGATTATCGTACCCACCACTGCACCCTGTATTCACTGGTTAACTGGACATCATTAACCTCACCCAGACTCTTCCACTGGTACATTTTCATCTTTAAATCACTTCTTGGTCTGCTGCCTTCATACATCTCCTCCTACATGTCTCTGTGTGAGTGCAGCTACAGCGTGCGCTCTCAGGACATTATTATCTGCAGTGTTCCGTCAGTGAGGACCGAGCTTGGCAAAAGGGCCTTCTCCTACTCCGCTCCTGCTTCCTGGAATATCTTGCAAAAAGATCTGAAGCTCTCGACCTCGACTTTTCTAAATGGCTTTAAGAATCTGTTGGAATCCTGGCAAAAACCAATGCAGACATGTTCCTGTCTTTGATTGTTAAAAAAAAAATAATAATCTGTATGCCTCTCTTATTATTGTCTATTGTTGATTGTCCAAGGAAAATCTACTGTTGCTGTTGGCTGTTGTCATCATTCTTTGTTTGTAGCCAGGTCTCTCTTGTAAATGAGTCCTCGAGGCTCAATGGGATTAACCTGCCTAAATAAAGGTTGAATGAAAAAAAAAAAAACATCATCATGAATGGAGCAGGTATCATCCAAGAAGACTCTGCTCCAAAAGTGACAACTTCAAGCTCGAATGAGCTTTGCAGCTGTCCACGTGGACAAACCAAAATCCTCCTGGAGCCGAGTTTAATGATCAGATGAGACAAAAATTGAGCTTTTTTTGGCCACCAGACATCTGTTTAAAGGACCAACTGCCAAGCATGGTGCTGGTAGCATCATGCTGTGGTGCTGCATAAATTCTTCAACTTCACCTCAAATATAAAACTACCGGTAGATAGTTGAAACAATTAGGCAGCATTGAGAATCTTTTCTTAGTTTACACTAAGAAGTGCTGAGCTGTGGCATAAAAAGACGCAGTGGCATAAAAAGCACATTTTCAAAATGAAACAATACAGCCTCTCATTAAAGATATATAATTATGCCTTGGATGAGTGAAGCTATACCAACAGATAACAGTTTCTATATTAAGTTAAAAATTGTGATTGTGAATGACATTCTGTGCAAAACTGCTCGTTTGTAGTTTTACTTTTTTTTAATGAAAGTACAGTATTATTATAGATACAGGATTTTAAGCGTGTTCATTTGAGATGAATAGTATCCTATAGTAAAATCCTCCATTGTTCAAAAAAAACTAACAGAGCTCTCCAGAATAATAAACATCCAGATTTGATTCATGACTTACTTTTTAAAACCAGCCATCTCAGTCACCATCCTGTCCAGCTCCTCCACCTGGAATCGGAAATCAAGAAATGACACTTTAGTATGTTCAAACTTCACACCAATCATAAAACTTCCCATTCTTTAAAAAGTCTTGAAGAAAATATTTTTTTATTTAATTAAATGTCTTTTAGAGAATGACATTTTTGAAGACTTTACATTGACAACACTGAAACCGCTTTGGTAAAAGGGTTGTAAGGATGAATGATCCAGAAAACAACTGGTGATCTTTTGCGATCCTGGTACTCTTAGACCTTACCACAGCTTTTGTTTCTGTTGACCCCAGTATTCTTTTATCAGTTAAGATACTGGGTTGGGATTACAGAAGCAGAATTTTTGGTTCTGTTCTCACCCAAGTGATGGAAACTTTTAAGTTTAATGTTGGTAATTTTTTATCCACTTCGGCACCTCTTTCCTGTGGGATTCTGCAGGGCTCGATTCTTGGACCGCTCCTGTTTTCACTATATCTGCTCTCTTTGGAGTCTATTCTGAGGGGAAATGGTCTTTATTTTCATTGTTATGCTGTTCGATGCTCTAAGATAACTTCTGTTTTGGTTTGATGCTATATAAACAAATTTTATTTAATTTAATCAGAAAACTTACGATAGTGTTCAACCCTAGCTCTACTGCTGCCTCTCTTCCTGCTAACCTTGGCTCTCTCGAGCCATATCTTAAGCAGTTTGTTAGACTCTGATTTTACATTTAATAAGCAGATTTAGCAGAAAAGCTTCTTCCAGTATGGACAGATAACTTAACGTAATTCAGTGTTGACCAGACCTGACCTAAGGAAAATAGTCCATGCCTTCATTACAGCCCAACTTGACTAGTGTAATACACTTTATGTTGGGGTTAGTCAGGTCTTCCTTTCTCAACTCCAGCTTGTCCAAAATTCTGCGGCTCGGATCTTAAAGAACTCATAGGTTTGAATGCATTTCACCTGTCTTGTTCGTACATCACTGGCTCCCTGTAGGTCACAGAATAGATTTTAAAATTCTCCTGTTGACTTATAAACGTCTAAATAGTATTACACCCTCATATCTCACTGACCTAGTTCAACCATATGTTCCTTCTCGGGTGCTGAGATCATCTGATCAGTTGCTTTTGGTTGTACCTAAAACCAGGTTGAAGCTCAGAGGAGATGGGGCTTTTTCAGTTGTGGCTCCAAAATTTGGAAAAATCTGGCTCCCAACATCAGACTGGCTTCTTCCCTTCCCGTTTTTAAATCTTGTTTTAAAACTTTTCATCATTCTCACTAACATTTAACACCGTGTGAGTTGTTTTACTATGTAATTTTTAAATAAAACACCTTGACCTGACTTTTAACATTTTCAAATGTCTACAATCACGTGCTGGTTTACAAAGTCACATTTTCTACCTTGTCATGTTCCCCCTGTAAGAGCTGCAGGAAGCTGGCCTGGGTGCCTGTGGTCCCCTTGACCCCTCGGAAACGAAGGTCGTCGCGAGCTCGTTGCAGGTTCCGCATGTCCATCGCCAAGTCCTGCAGCCAGAGGCATGCTCGCTTCCCTACGGTGGTCAGCTGGGCCGGTCTGTGAAGAGAACAGCTTGTTACTAAAATGTTTATCACAAACAAAATGTACAAACCAGAGGAGTGAAGCTGTGCATGGACTTACTGATAGTGCGTGAAGCCAAGTGTAGGAAGGTCTGCGTACTTCTCTGCAAAGTTTGCCAGCCTGTCAATGACTCGAGCCAGCTGTAGAAAAACATCGATTTTAACTTGGATTTATGGCATAATACAGTGTTAACCTCACATTTATTTGGTTGGCTTTATTTCATATGAATATACATCATGAAAACAGTAGAAATAAAAGGCTTAGCAATCCTTGAGGGAATGGATATCTAAACTAAGATCATTTTTTACAAAGATGATCATTTCATTGCAGTCTCATGCTCAGTGTGCTGTGATTGACTTTAAAGGTTCAGTATGTAATTTCTGGAACACGCTGGAACTTAGGAAACTTTTGAACAGAGACACGTTTCTGGTTCCTCCCCCTCAGAGCCATATATGGCTCTGTTACCCCTTGCTCTGCTGAAATTCAAATTCAAGCTCTGTTTTTATTGGCTGATTCAAATTCAAGCTCTGTTTTTATTGGCTGGTTACAAACTCTGTTTTTATTGGCTGGTTAACGGCGGGTCACTGTGGCTTTTTAGAAATGCTTTTAGAGAAGCAAGGGGACAATAGTTTTTTTCAGAGATTACTTGTCTAAAATCAGTATGTCAGGAGGTAGTGACAGAGTGAAGAAATATATTAAAAATATATTGTTAGAAAAGTTACAAACAGCTCCTTTAAGCTACAAGTACGCCAAGCTTTAGATCAAGATCAGCAGAAATGACTGAATTATAGTCGTTTTTGTGTTTTCTAAAGTCAGCTGACTGTGGTGGACTTCTTGCACTGGGTTGGCAAATCTAATGATTATTTTCTGTGAGTTTTATTAAACTTAGTGTTGTGGTTCATGATATATTTTGCTAACAAACAGTTGACATAGTTAATAGCATTTTTTTTTAAATAAAAGATCTTGTATGCTCCGTTTGTGCTCAGAATACATGTTGAGAATCATCCTCAGCTTCTACCACACCAAGTTTTAGGTAAATATCTGTACAACTGAACTAGTTAGTCATTTTTGTGTTTAAGGTCTGATTCTGATTCCTCCAGAGATTTGTGAGATATTTTGCTAACAGACACACACACACACACACATATATGTAGTGTATATA
>JBBPBX010001204.1:24650-84339 GCA_038048925.1 Garcialebias charrua | reverse complement strand
TATATATATATAAAAGCAAAATAATTATTGCCTGCCTTTCACTCTTCTGTGTGGATTAATGAGTGCAGTCATTTCTACAGTGCTGACTTGTTCTGAAGCAGCTGAAGCCCAGTTAGTGGACAGGTGGACAGGCAGGTGTGTCCCCGGCTAACGGCCGAGCCTCACCTTCGGCAAAAGGATGTCAAAACCATCACGCAGCATGATGAGATCCTGAGGTAGAAATACAAAAATCATTTAGTCATACCAACACAGCATATATAACGGAGTGAACATGTGCATTTACAGTCATACCAACACAGCATATATAACGGAGTGAACATGTGCATTTACAGTGTTGTCTCCAACGTAGCATGAGGTGGCTCCCAGGTGAATGATGGAGGCGGCTGTGGGGCAGCAGTGGGCGAAGGTGTGCACGTGAGCCATGACGTCGTGTCGGAGTTTGCGCTCTTCTTCAGCTGCCATGGCGAAGTCGATGTCCTCGGCGTGGCTCTCCATCTCCTGGATCTGAGCATCGGTGATGGGCAGGCCCAAAGCCTGAGGAAAACAACAATCAGGACGCAGAGAAAATCACTGAACTATCACAGTAAAGTTGATGTTTTATTTTAGCAAAACGTAAAAAATGTAAATAGTAATCAAAACAAGAGGCAGTTTTAGAGATTTCCAAGGCTGTGAGATTTTAAAAAGGATTTATGAAGCTGAATATACAATTTTTTTATGATAGTTTCGATCTTTTGACATGACGTAAACTCTGTCTGTTAGCAAAATATCTTATGAACCACTAGACAGATTTCAAATAAATTTGCAGGAATTAACTTTTATATGTACATATACAACTGATTCACTTTTAGGGACAACCCTAATTAAGATGGCCACCACAACCAGCGGACATGTTAAACACAAAAATGGTTATAATTCAACTTTACAGATCCTGAGCTAAACTTTGGTATGATTGAAGCTAGACCTGTTGTTGCAATAAACAATAAATCAATTAATTGCATGATAAATTAAAATTATCGACCTCATTTTCATTTATCAGATTTATTGTATCTTCGTGTCTCTCTCTACTCAAAACACTGGATGACAAAAGGTTCAACTCCGGTGCTCTTCAGCGACCCCTCCTTTTCTCTTTTCTCATTAAAAATCCATTTTAACCATCCAAAATCATGTTTTTGGATCGTTAAAAGCAGCTAAGCTGAGAAGCTAAGCTACAAGCTAAGCTAACAGGCCTCGGGGAAAAACCTCCGTCTTGTCAAAGCTCCAAAATTCACGGCTGAAACCTGTGCCTTCGTGTAAAATGGTGTTTATCTCTTCAAAAAGAAGCTGCGAACTTGTTTACTGATTTTTTTTATTTTTTATTAAAAGCTTTTTGTGAAAAATGCTATGCTAAAGAGCTCAAACCACCAAGCGTCATCCATTTTTAGAACCAAAGACAGACAGTCCATGTCACATTAAGGGGCCTTCCTCCCATTTTTCTCAAAGAGACACACTGTTCGCTCCCTCACTATCCATCCTTCAGTTCAAACAGTCTTACACTGTCATCTGGTGGTCAAAAAAAGTACTACATGCATAGGCCTGTCAAGATAACAAATTTTGCTGGGCAATTAATTGTCTCAGAATTCATTGCGATAAATGATAATATTGTTTGAAATTTGACAATAATTACTGTATTGTCAAATTTAAGAAGAAATAGGTAATTTATTTGGTGTGTAGTACATTTTTTTAACCACTGGATGCAGTATAAGACTGTTTGAGTCGAAGGATGAATAGTGAGGGTACGAGCAGCGTGTCTCTTTAAGAAAAACGGGAGGAAGGAAGCCTATTAACATGACATGAGCTGTCTCTTTTCGGTTCTCAAAATGGCAGACGCTCGGTGTGGTTTGAGCTCTTTAGCATAGCATCATAGCAGGTTTCAAAAGTGAATTTTGGAGCTTTGACAAAACAGAGTTTTTTCCCCCCCCCGAGGTCGGCCTGTTAGCTTAGCTCGTAGCTTAGCTTCTCAGTTTAGCAGCTTTTAAGAATCCAAAAATGCGATTTTGGATTGTTAAAACAAATTTTAAAGAAGAGAGAGAGAAAAAGAAAGGGAAGGGTCAGGGAAGAGCATTGGAGTTTAGCCTTTTGTCATCCAGTGTCTTCAGTAGAAAGAGAGACACGAAGAAACGATAAAGCCGATAAATGAAAATGAAGTTGATAATTTTCATTTATCAAGCAATTAATTGATTTGTTTATTGCAACAGGCCTATACATACAATAAAAACTTAATAAACATTTCTTCTTAAAATTGACAAGGACTAATTATTGTCAAATTTCAAACAAAATTATTTGTTTATCGCAATAATTTCTGAGACATCTAAAAAAGCTAAGTCTGGTCCTCTGGACATTCAAAAAACAAAACAAAGCAAAAAAAAAAAAAAACAGACAATTAATAGCCCAGCAAAATTTGTTATCTTGACAAGCCTAATTGTAGCAGAGTGTTATTCACAACACAAGTAGGGATGCACCGATCCACATTTCTCACTTCCGATCCGATCCGATACATAACAACTGAGTATCGACCGATACCGATACTTTTCCGATCCGATATTGGTGTTCAAGCATAGGAGGCTATAATAATTAAGTTCTTGAAGGGAGAGCACGTATGTTGCACAAAGCTCGGACTTGTGTGAGGTAAACCCAAAGAAGACACTCTGAGCCTCACTACAGTAATTCACAAACAAATCAGTCAGAGTCAGAGTCAGAGAGTCTTTATTGTCATTTGCACCGCATGTGGTACATGTGATGAAAACGAGATTATGTACACGGGGTCCCAGTTACATCCAACAACAAATGCAAGAGAAAAACACTAATAACATCTAGAATTAACTAAGAAAAACAACTAGTGATACACTAAGCCTAATATAGTGGGAATAAACAGCAGCACGAACATGAGTTTGTATGAGCAGATGGCATACAAGAAGAGGCAGATCTCTTCCACAGACGTCCTTCTGACTCATGGTGCAAGGAACACTAGTCTAAAATACTGCTAAGCATTATGGGAAATCATCACATTCTACTCCCCATTTCCTAGTCTTATTTTTAATTCTGGCACTATATGAGTTGTAAATCTTGTTGAATTTTATCAACAGATACAGATTTAATCTACAATTGAACACTAATATACCGCTAAGTAACAATGTTAAGACATAAGTCACAGAGTAGGGTGAAATATATGTGCTCTCTGACATCTAGAAAGTATCGGAAATATCAGCAGGTTGGTTCCGATACCCGATACTTACATTCTGCTGGTATCGGATACCGATACCGATACTGGATCGGATCTGCCCCATCCCTAAACACAAGTGCTTCTCACTGATCATACCTAAACTTTTGCATTATTAGTTTGAGTCATAACTATTTGTCTGGTAGCAAAATACAAACCGGATTCCAAAAAAGTTGGGACACTAAACAAATTGTGAATGCAATGATGTGGAGGTACAAACATCTAATATTTTATTCAGAATAGAACACAAATCACAGATCAAAAGTTTAAACTGACAGAATGTCATTTTAAGGGAAAAATATGTTTCAAAATTTCATGGCGTCAAAAAATCCCAAAAAAGGAGGGACAAGTCCATTTTTACCACTGTGTCATCCCCCTTCTTCTTACAACACTCAACAGACGTCTGGGGACAGAGGAGACCAGTTTCTCAAGTTTAGAAATAGGAATGCTCTCCCATTCATGTCTAATACAGGCCTCTAACTGTTCAATCGTCTTGGGCCTTCTTTGTCGCACCTTCCTCTTTATGATGTGCCAAATGTTCTCTATAGGTGAAAGATCTGGACTGCAGGCTGGACATTTCAGTACCCGGATCCTTCTCCTACGTAGCCATGATGTTGTGATTGCTGCAGAATGTGGTCTGGCATTATCTTGTTGAAAAATGCAGGGTCTTCCCTGAAAGAGATGACATCTAGATGGGAGCATATGTTGTTCAGGGGTCACCAACGTGGTGCCCGCGGGCACCCGGGTGCCCCCAAGGACCATTTGAGGTGCCCTCGGACCTGTTCTAAAAATAGCACAACTCACTACTAAGCTGCATTTAAAATTTCATTTTATTAAGTTGTTATTCTTTTTTTATATTTATATATATTTTAAAATGTCTATCTTAAAAATATGTTCTTAAAAAATATGTTTATTGTAAATTTTTTTCAATTTACGCTTTGTTATTTCCGAAGAGTTCATAAAAATGGTGCCCTTTGTATGACTCTGTACCTACGAAGTAGCTCTCAGTTTCGAAAAGGTTGGTGACCCCGTTTTAGAACCTGAACATAGTTCTCTGCATTAATGGTGCCTTTCCAGACATGCAAGCTGCCCATGCCACAAGCGCTCATGCAACCCCATACCAGCAGTGATGCAGGCTTCTGAACAAAGTGTTGATAACAACTTGGGCTATCCTTGTCCTCTCTGGTCCGGATGACATGGTGTCCCAGTGTTCCATAAAGAACTTCAAATCGTGACTCATCTGACCACAGAACAGTCTTCCATTTTGCCACACTCCATTTTAAATGACCCCTGGCCCAGTGCAAACGTCTGAGCTTGTGGAACTTGCTTAGAAATGGCTTCCTCTTTGCACTGTAGAGTTTCAGCTGGCAACGGCGGATGGCACGGTGGATTGTGTTCACTGACAATGCTTTCTGGAAGTATTCCTGAGCCCATTCTGTTATTTCCTAGACAGTGGCATTCCTGTTTGAGGTGCAGTGACGTTTAAGGGCCCGGAGATCACGAGCATCCAGTAGAGCTTTACGGCCTTGACCCTTATGCACAGCGATTGTTCCAGATTCTCTGAATCATTTAAAAATAAATAATAAATGTCACATTTTTGTCATCTGTGTTTGTTCCCATACTTGACCGACGAAATTGGTCTCTGCATTTAACCCAACCACTACCAGGTGGTGCAGTGAGCAGCCGTAGTCAGCGCCCGGGGAGCTGGGGAAAATAGATGTGCACTCATAGACACCCCAAGGTGTGCCGTGGCCGGGGTTCGAACCTGGGTCCTTTGGATCCCAAGTCCGATTCCCCTGCCACTACACCATCTTGGCCCTTTTGATGAGGTTATGCATGGTTGATGATGATAACTTAAAATTCTTTGCTATTTTACGCTGGGTAACACCATTCTGGTATTGCTGCACTATCTTTCTGCGCAACAATGGTGGAATTGGTGATCCTCTTACCATCTTGGCTTCTGAGAGACACTGACACTCTGAGAAGCTCTTTTTATATCCAATCATGTTGTCAATTGACCTAATTAGTGTTAATTGGTCTTCCAGCTTTTTGTTATGCTCAATTTCATTTTTCCAGCCATTTATTGCTACTTGTCCCAACTTTTTTGGGATTTGTTGACACTGTGAAATTTTTACTCAACATATTTTTCCTTTAAAATGTTAAATTTACTCAGATTAAACTTTTGATCTGTCATCTATGTTCTATTACAAATAAAATATTGACATTTGCCATCTCCACATCATTGCATTCAGTTTTTATTCACAATTTGTTTAGTGTCCCAACTTTTTTGGAATCCGGTTTGTATCTCATAAATCAATGCATGGATTTTAATGAAACTGCCAGAAAGTACTCATTGGATGTTCGTCTGCAAATTATAAATTTATTGGCGTCAGTCCAGTTCACTACAGTTACACAGAGTTGGCTTTAGCTCATCAATGTTTACAGATTTAAGGCTACAGTTTGATGAGGTAGTTGCCGAGAGTCATTCACAACAACAACTCTGACTGTTGGTCAAAACTTTAAAGATTTCATGCACACTCAGAGTATGTGTTAGGTATGACTCACACCCACTGAACATCCAGTGATTATTTTATGAGAAGTTGGGTAAAATCTGTCCAGTGGTTTATTATATTTAGCAAAAAGACACACACACAGAGTAACATTTATACTATCATCTGCCCATCGGCGGCAGGCAATACACTTTACAGCACAGTTGGAAGGTTAGGCTGGTGAAGGGGGGCGATGGGTAGGAAAACCAATAAGAAGCACATGTTCAGTGAACCACATGATGTGCAGCTGCTGATGCAGCTGGTGGAGAAACATCGGCTGACTGAGGCCTTCATTAGAGGTCGCAGAGAAGGGAAACGATAGACAGACCCGATCTCCCACGTCACCTCACATGACATATTCCACACACTCTGTTTGTTGCTACAGTCTCCCTTTACAGAGTACCATACCACTTTATTTATAAGGCACTTAAAAACAGCAACAAGGCCAACCAAGGAGCTGTACAGTAATTAAAACAAGCAACGGACAAAATACATAGATCCAAATAGATAAAGATAAGAACTAAATGACTAACATTATAGAATACATGTACAGACAAGTTAAAAATCAATTCACACAGTGTCAAAAGCCAGGGAATAAAAGTGTGTTTTCAAATGAGACTTAATCAGTAAACAAGGGAGCCCACCTGACATGCAGTGGTAACTCATTCTACAGTTTTGGACCTGAAACAGCGAAGGCCCCGTCACCTCTGAGCTTAAAACATGTGCATGGAACCAGTAAAAGTGTCTGGTCTGTTGACCTCAGAGAGCGCTGTGGGACATATGGCTGCAGCAGATCAGTGGGATAGTAGGTGGTAGAACTGTTCAGAGATTTAAAAACATACAGAAGGATTTTTAAATGAATTTGAAAGTGAACCAGGAGCCAGTGAAGGGAGGCCAGAACTGGTGTAATGTGCTCTCTTTTGCCTGTAGAGTTAAAGACCGTGTAAAGTGAATTTCAACATTTTCTTCAATAAACATTATAAATGTCATAATTGTAATCTTGTAAATGAGTAAAAAGTCTCAAAATTGTAGCTCAATTAATTTTGGAGTTATAGATCAAACTGTGTATAAAGATATTTCTGTTTCAGGATTTTTTAGGCGTGGTTTAAATGTTACCGTGTTTCGTCACACGGTAACAAGCCCCACCCCCTGCAGCTCCAGCCGTATAAATGCGTTCTTCGGTGGAGCCGTTCACTCGCTACCGACCGTCTCCCTCCAGTACTCTCACTCCTTTTACGCATGGAGGACTGCAGCCGCTCCATTGTGACTTGAAGGAGGGAGTCAAACAAACCCAGGCGTGCTGCTGGAGCGACCACTGCCACCTGCACCTCTGCGCACCTCCGCGCCCCCCCACGCGCGCGCGTGTGTGTGTGTAAGAGCGATCCGCGTGGAGCTGAAATCCTGCCACGCGCACCATGAAACGCCGTGACTCCGCTGACACAGATGCGATAACTTATCAACGTGATTACTCTTTATTTTAATCACCAACACAGCCAGAACTCAAACAGAGCAGGTGGATCTCTGCACACCCGTCTGCCTCTCCACACACAGTCAGCTCAGGGGGCAGGACACGAGCGCAGCTGCGCTGAAACCACGCCCACGCGCTGACACGCCCCCAGAGTTTCAGACCAAGGCAAAATCATGTTTTTTCATGATTTTTGAGACTTAATTTTATAAGGTAAACAATGTTTTTAATCAGTCAGATTTATATGGGTGATTAATAACACATATTTAGGTCATGTGACAAACTCAAAACAAAAATTTAATTTTACTTTACACGGTCTTTAAGAATTGTGCAGTGGAGGTCTAACTAATTCCAAAAAGAAGCACATTGCAGTAATCGAACCTGGATGTTATGAAAACATGCATTACTGTCTCAAGGTGGAGTATGTGACACTGTATTGAATTAACAATTAGTGTTTAGCATAGTATCTTAGATCTTTTATAATGATAATAATAATATAATAATAATAATCATTTTATTTAAAAGCACCTTACAGGACACCCAAGGCATTCGTTTAGCGTATATCTTGTTTCTTTTTATACATTATATTTTGTTATTTTGGGTGTAACGGGGATCTTGAGTACATAATTTCAGTCCACCTCATGTACCACATGTGATGCGAATGACAATAAAGAAACTTGAACTTGAAATAGCAGAGAATGTCTTGGCAACATGAAACCCCCTCCACACTTTCAACCACAGCTTGGAGCTCAATCTAACTTCTCTAAAAGTAATTTTTTGATATTTAACCTTTAAAATCACACTCCAGCCTCTCATGATTTGTCAGACCGAAACTGACGGGTCCGATGTCTCATCCAAGTGAGTTTGATTATGTTAGCGCACAAAGTTTGGCTCATCTCCTCTTCTTGTTTCTGTACTTATTGAATGTTTGTTGCCTCTGAAGAGGAGACATTCCAGTCTAATGAAGCAACTGAGTGAATGCTCACAGACAGCGTGTGCGTGTCGAGATTGTACAGAAGACGGACAGTATTGCCAAATGTTTAACTTCAGATAAGCCGAATGATGAAGCATTTGCAGTAGGAAGTTATTTCACTTATCTTATCCAAAGGCTGAGCAGTCCTTGAAGGAATGCATATCGCCCGTTACCTTACACACCAGTTTAAGACAGTCTTATGGTGAGAAATTAGGGAGTTGTAACTGTTTTAGTCTAACCTTAAAAATCATCAATGATTGCAAGATATGTTCAGAGTATGTGTTGTAAATTACTGTACTCTCATCGAATTTTAGCTCAATGTCTGCAAAATTCACAGAGTAATAGCTTTTTTTTCTGTTTACCAGTGTCAAGTAGCTGCAATAGCCATCCTGAATTAGTTTGACAGAAGTTAATGGTCTGTAGTTGTACATTCATTCATTCAACCTTTAATTATACAGTTTAGTCTCATGAGCCTCGAGGATTCATTTACAAAAGAGACCCGTTTTAAACAAAGAACACAAATGAGGTACAGACAATAACAACCATGCAAAAAGCATGTAAAATGAAAAGTAAATAAAATAAATTGTATAAAAACAAAACCAGCTACATTATAGAACGATGAGTAGACTACTACTGCTAATGCTAATTTTATACTAATACAGACTCTACAAAAAATTTGAATATCATGGAAAAGTTGTTTAACTTCCATAATTCCATTCAAAATGTTAATTTTTAATAGATGGTAGATTCAGGATCCACAATTTAAATGATTTCAAGTATTTATTTGTTTATTTTTAAATTATTTGGGCTTCCAGCTCATGAAACCCAAGAAAACAGAATGTCAGAAAATTAGAATATTGTGAAGACATCAGCCCACACTGCTCAGGTCTGGTGCCCCTCATTTTCCTCTTGAGTATACCCCATAGATACTCAATGGGGTTTAGGTTTGGAGAATTGGCTGGCCAGTCAAGCAATGTGGCATGGGCTTCAAACAAGGTTGTGGTGCTTCTGGCAGCATGGGTAGGGGCCAGGTCCTCCTGGAAGATGAAATCTGCATTTCCATACAGATCCTCAGCAGAAGGAATCATGAAGTCCTCTAAAACATTCTGGTAGACTGTTGCAGTGACTTTGGATTTACGAAAGCAGAGTTTACCAACACCTGCACTGGACATTAATCCGTGTATGGTTCGTTCTTTCGTTATTCCGTTTCAAAATAAAAACCAAATAACCGAACAAGCTTTGGTTATTTGGTAATTTCGTTTTAAAACGAAATTACAAAAACGGTTTTTAAACGGTTTTTTCGTTATTTCGTTTTTAAAACGAAATTAGAAAAACAGAAATTGCAAATATAAAAAAAGGGTGCGATTTGGTTTTTGCGTAAGTACAGTTGTTCTTTTAATTTGTAGCGATACCGGAAATGACGTACCGGAAGTCGCCAAAGAATAACAGCGGAGAAGAAAGACGGCATAAAAACAAACCATTCCTAAATAATAGGCAATGGCTGCACTTGAACCGTTTTCTGAATTGATTATCGAACTGTTTGAGAGAGGAAAACCACACTCTGAAATCAGTAATGTTTTGCGTCGCCATGGAGCTCCACATTACTCGGTAATGAGTGTCAGAAGGTTTTGTAAGGAGCACAACTTGTAAAGACACAACAACGTGTTGGACGCTGATTTGGAACGTTCTGTACTTTCTTCAGTTTACCAAGTATGTATCAAAGTTTATGGACAATATACTGCGATAAAATGAGCGAAACTTGTAAATACAAGCTAGCTGACGTTAGCTTTCTCTAGGAATTGTGTGTAAACATGGTGCGTTACAGTAATGGACCAGCAGGGGTCCTCTTGCAGGCCAAAAAATATATAAAATAATGAGAGAGGCATAATTATTAGACATTTACATTTATCTCGTACCTATTACCTTCACGTACCTATAATACATCCAGAATAAATATGTCATAGTTTTAATTTAGATTTTGGGGTAAACAGCAATTCAAAGTACTTCAAAATGCTAATTTCAGTTTGCTTATCTATAACTTCTATTGAAAATGTTGATTGATTAAACAAAAGTGTGTGTGTATATATGCTTACACACATACATACACACACACACACACATATATATGACCTCTATTCAAAATTCATATTTCATGTCCAGTGTTACAAAGAAGAAGTTAATATTTATTTGTTTGATGGCTGTTACTATTTTTTCCTGAAAAGGTGTTTATATATACAGTATATATATATACAGTATATATATATACAGTATATATATATATATATATATATATATATATATATATATATATATATATATATATATATATATATATATATATATATATATATATATATATATATATATATATATATATAATATATATATAAATAACAGCAAACCCCCGATTTACGAACGAGTTAGGGACCTAAGAACGGTTCGCAGCTCGATCCGTTCGTAGGTAGGGGGTGAAAATTATATTTAAAAAAAAAATTATTCATTCATTCATTCATTCAACCTTTATTTATCATGCTAACGGAGCGCGCACACACATTAAATGTACAGTAGTGTACTGTAATGTTAAACATTGCTATTCACATTTACAGAATAAATAAAAATATATTTTCTTACTTTGAGATGGTCAAAGCCGACATCTTAGGTTGCCATGCGTTGATTGTTGTCGGGGCCGAGCAGCGCGGCGGCCGGCCAGTGAACCACCGCAGCTGCTCCAGACCTGTGTTAGCTAGCTGGCTAGCTTCTGCTAGCCAAGCCATGAGCTGGTGTTGGAGCGGCGGCGCGATCAATCTGTAGCTCCTGCTCCAGCCTGAGACGTCCACAGAGCTCACAGAGACGTTTCCAGCTCGTAATTAATCCATATGAAGCCATCCTGGTCACCAGTCTTCGGCCGGCTACCGTGTTAGCTCCCGTGTTAGCTTCTGGAGCTAGCCAGGCCGGAGGTGTAGCCAGGCCGGCCGGAGGTGTTCGCACGGCGGCCTGGCACGATCGGCGATAAATCCGCTGCTGCCTGAGACATCCACAAAGTTCACAGAGACGTTTCCAGCTCGTAATTATGCTGCGTTCCAGTAACCTCGTATTGTGGGAATTTCCAAGGTCCCAGTGGTGGATTTTAACTGGAACGCCCGCTCCAGTGGGAAACTCCCATTCGTGAAGTGGGGCAATTTTTTCGGCCCCCAGTTTATCCCAGTGACGTATTCAAAATGGCGGCCACTCGCGTCCTTAGTAAGTGAACTCCTTAACTTTTACTAAAATAACAGTTGTAAAATGTTGTTGTGTGTTTTTTAATCACACACACAGCTTAAGCGTATGCTTGTGAACACAGATCACATTAAAAACCTGTGTTTAGTTGCATGTCATGCGGCGTACGGCTGTTTTTGTCGTTGTTTGGATCACAACAGTTCTGTAGGCCAGCGGCAGCGACTTTCATTCGCCACATTTTATTATTCAGCACATTAAAAAAGTAACTATTAGTTATGAATTTTATTTTAAAATATATATTTTTTACCCTTGTTTTCTTTGGCGCTGTGGCTTATTTTGTTAGGCAACCCAGAACTAAACACACATTGTTTGTTGAACTGACTATAAATTAGCACTAAACTGTGGTTAAAAAAATATATATTTGGTTTCCAAAGATCCGTGTTTAGAAACATTCTATAATCCTGTATGATATTTATGTGTTAGGACGTGTATATTTGTATAGTAAGTGTGTGTTTGTGTTTGTTTTCAGTCTACCTCGACCAGTACAACAACATGTTTGTTGATGAGCAGAGAACAACATTTTCTGGCAGCCTGTATCGCAGTGCAGGGGATTTGTCCTGTTTGTACATTGATGCAAACCTCACTATGAAAGTTGAGCTTATCCAACCTGCACAGGACAGCACAGCTGGTAAGATTTTGGAGAAATAAGTTTTAATGCAAACCAAACCAATTACTGTATAATGAATTTAACAATACTGTGTTTTTTTCTTTTAAAATGATTTTTTCAGAGAACTGTGAAGACTCTCCATCAACCAGCAGCCACGCAGAGTCCCCCATCCGCGAGAATGACAGTTTTAATAAAGAACAGACACTGTTCTCGATTGAACACATGCGTGTTCCACTCGCAAGCGAAGGTCTAGTGAGGTTTTGGAGTTCTTCCGCCAGTCAGAGGAAAACAGTCAACAGCGACATCAGGACATGATGGAGCAAATGAAATCAACCCAGGAGCAAATGAAATCAGCCCAGATGCTACAAAAAAATGTAGCTGTACTGTAAACTTTCTTATTGTTTTGCACAAAACAACTTCTGTTTTTTTTTTAAGTTTTTTTTGTTTTCACATTGTTTATTTTGCTCAGGTTCGGCCCAGTAAAAATGTTTGGTTTTCAGTGCCTTTGATTGTATGAATTTTGAAAATGCTGTTCTGTTGCACATTTTGTAATTAAAACTGAAACTTTCAGACAACTGAGATTGGAACTTTTGTCACAACTCAAAGACAAAATGCTGTATTTAAAGAAAAATGTTTATTAAGCTTCATTATAGCAGTCTTTTAAGTACATTTGTACAGACAGTTTTGTCATGAACAACTGCGCTAATGTAGGAAGTTTCAAAACAACATACTACCTATTATTTTTTTCTTTTACACACCGGAATTCTAAGAGTTATTCATTTTCATCATCCTCCCTGGGGGACCCGTCTGCATGCTGCTGACAAATTTGTGATGGCCCACGTCCCAAGTTGTGGAGGATGCAGGCAGCCACTATGATCTTCACCACCACATCAGTTCTGGTATTCTGCACGTCACGAAGCCGTCTCCACCTGCACTTCAAACATCCGAAGGCTTGCTCCACAATCACCCTTCCACGGCTGATTTCAGCGTTACGTTGCTTGTCTGCTTCACTTAGAGCACCATTGTTCTTCAGGATGGATGGGTTTCCTGCCAGCATGGTAGGGTCCAAGACAACTCTGCAATGGGAAAACAGTGTTTATTTCAGACAGACATAAAGTTAATAATGAGCTGCAATTCTCTGTCATTTTTTCATAATTTGACTTCTTGTTTATGTGAAAAATACACATTTCAGACATCTACTTTCAGGAAACTGTTGGAATCTGGAGAATAGTTGAATCTCTTGGAATCCTGGCAAAACAATGCAGATATGTTCCTGTCTTTGATTTATACATCTACCTTATAATGTTTTTCTAGTCTTTGATACTTTGTTTTAAAAGAAAAAATATATATTTCTCTCTTGTGTTTATTGTCTATTATTTAAGGAAATTCTACCATTGCTGTTAATCATTCTTTAGTTTGTAGCAGGTCACTTTTTTAAATGAGTTCACGAGGCTCAATGACATTTACCTGACTAAATAAAGGTTGATTGTAAAAAAACAACAACAGTACTGTAGTGTCAGGCTACAAACCAAAACTTTCTGATGGTGTTATATATCATAAAATCAATCACCTTTATTTTACCAGTTATTTTGCACGTTCGAGATCTCTTTTACAAGGGTGACCTGGTCAAGTGGTCAGCAGGGTTAGCAACCGGTGTTAGCAACTTATTTATTTAGCAAAATAAAGCAACCACTGTACAGTTTCTTCAACATATCGTAAACCCCCTACATGTTTTGCTGTGCAGTGAGCGAAGACGTTTTTTTTTTTAGCTGTAAAGCCAGTTTTTCTTTTTCCCAACGAGAAAAATATATATTAAATCTATTACCTTCGACGTTCATCTTTCTTCTTTGACATGTTCTGTGTCTGGAGTGCATATCTGGTTGTCTGGAGTGCATAACTGGTAGTCTGGAGTGCATAACTGGTAGTCTGGAGTGCATATATGTTTATTAATTTATTATATTCCGAAACAGCAACAAAAACAATGCGTGCGTCCATCTTGTTTTACCACCAGGGTAACCGGAACGTGTTTTCAAGTGGTAGATGGGGAGATGACGTCACTGCCACTTCGTAGTTCCCAAAATACGAGGTAACTGGAATGCAGCATTAATCCATATGAAGCCATCCTGGTCACCAGTCTTCGGCTGGCTCCCGGGCAGCTAACCTAAAATGGCGTCCGGTGTTCTGTGACCGGAGACCCCAGTGACTGAACCTAAAATGGCGTCCGCCGTCCGGTGTTCTACATTAATTTGTGACCGTGTAAACTGAAGACCTACTTCCTGTTGCCCAAGATTGCTCAGAAATTGCTCAAAAATGATCAGAAATGATCTTTTTTATCATAATTATTATTTATAAAGCCTTTAAAACAACCAGAACATGAAATTAAGAACATTTAAACACAAAAACACAAAAAAAAAAAAAAATTTTTTTTTTTTTTTTAATACAGTAATTTCATATTTTTATTAAATATGATATGTTCGTAGGTCCCGTGGTTCGCAGGTCGATGGGGTCGTAGGTCGGGGGTCACCTGTATATATATATATATATATATATATATATATATATATATAATATATATATACATCTCGATCGTAAGCACCTTTTCAGGAAAAAATAGTAACAGCCATCAAACAAATAAATATTAACTTCTTCTTTGTAACACTGAACATGAAATATGAATTTTGAATAGAGGTCATAGAAAAGCAAACTGAAAGAGGCACTTTGACTTGCTCTTTTATACAAAATCTAAAACTGTGACATATTTATTCTTGATATATTATAGGTATGTGAAAGTAATAAGTATGGCATAATTGTATATTGTTTATAAATATGAATCTCATTTTCTCTCATTGTTTCTTGACTGCAGGGGCACTTTCTGTTTCTCTTATTGTAATGCACCATGTATGAGCCACACAAATCTTTAAGAGAGAGCTAATGTTGACTGGTTTGACCGCAGTACATCAGATAACATTTTACATTTGTGTGTGTGTTTGACAGGACCATCCTACGGACGGAAATTTATGACGGGATACTTGTCATCTATTGGGATACATGCTGGAGAAACCAGAGTCGGTAGGGTCTTAAGAGAGGTGCACCAGCCTTACCATCAGTTGTGACAACATGTGAGTGAATCTGGCAATTATATATTAAACAGTGTAACAACTCAAACACTGCTTTTTATAATAGATTAAAAAAAACATGTATCCACTTCACAGGAACAAACTCACCCACACCCCACTGAACAGAAGAGGATCTGCAGTGGAAGTGGTCTCCACCTACAAATACTTGGGTGTGCACTTGAATGATAACATCAGCTGGAGCAACAACACCACCAGCCTGATCAAGAAAGGTCATCAGAGACTCTACTTCCTCAGACGGCTGAGACGAGCTGGTCTGAGCAGCCCAGTCCTCACCTCCTTCTACAGGTGTGCAGTGGAGAGCATCCTGTGCTCCAGCATCAACGTGTGGCATGGAGGCTGCACAGCTGCAGAAAGAAAAGCTCTGCAGAGAGTGGTGAAGGCTGCACAGAAGATGTTGGAGTCAGTCTCCCCACCATCACAGACATCTACACCTCCAGATGCAGGAAGAGAGCCACCTGCATCATAAAAGACCCCACTCACCCAGCACACACACTCTTTGACCCACTCCCTTCAGGACGGAGGTTGAGGAGCATCAAGTGTAGAACAACTAGACTGAGGAACAGCTTCTACCCTGAGGCTGTTAGACTCATGAATAAATAAATAATAAGAATAATCACTGTGAAATATCACATCATGTTGCTGCTGATCTGGTTCATGTTGCTATGTTCATTGTGCACATCTGCTCACACAGCTGCTGTTTGAAGTAATGTTTTTATGATATTAGTGCTTAGTGTATTTTTAGTTGATGTTTTTCTTAGTTCATATCTTAGATGTTATTACTGTTCTTCTTTTACATTTTGTTGTTGGATGTAACTGGGACCCTGTGTACATAATCTCGTTTCATCACATGAACCACATGTGGTGCAAATGACAATAAAGAATCTCTGACTCTGACTTTGTTATTTCTAAAATCATTTTTTCTCTCAAATAATGGAAAAAACAGACATTAACTAACAAAAATAGCAGCTAGAAAAAAAATTTCTCCAGTCATTTTTAATTTTGAACGAGATTTAGCCTACCAGAAAGCCTACACTTATCTTTGCAGGAAGTTTTCTTGTCCTGCTAACAGCTGCTTCCATCCTTTAATATTAGTAATAAAAATTATAAATATATATGATGTGTTGGTGGCTGACTGATAATTTGTATTATTATTAAAATTTGTATTTGGCAGGTTACATGACCAAATCTAGATTCTGTCAGCGATAAAAAAAATAAAAAAAGCTGTAGGTTCTAACACCCCACACAAGACCAGGTTTATTTTGTTAGTGGAGGGTTTATATTTATTTATCACCAGGAGTATTAAAATGAGTTATAACCGTGACAAGATACAGTAGTGTGGACTAGTTTCACAGAGAGATGCGCCTTGAAGACGGTCAGATCCGCCTCTCGGGTGTCAGTGCGCGCTCCCGACACAGGGGGAACTGATTACAAGCTGACACCCCACACACGTCAAAAATTAAAGCAAATACAGTACAGTAGTATGAATGGTTAGTGCTGGTTTGACGTGGGTGGTGGGGTGTCAGCTTCACGCAGCTCAGATTCTCACGGGGGAACAGAAAATCGCACAGCACCGGGAGTTCATTTCCGGTTCCGCCATAAGCTCCCGTGTTCAATTAACAAAATAAAAGCTCGTCTTTGGTTTAACCAAAAACCAAAACGTTCTCCTTTTTTTATTTTTGGCAATTCTGTTTTTCTAATTTCGTTTTAAAAACGAAATAACGAAAAAACCGTTTAAAAACCATTTTTGTAATTTCGTTTTAAAACGAAATTACCAAATAACCAAAGCTTGTTCGGTTATTTGGTTTTTATTTTGAAACGGAATAACGAAAGAACGAACCATACACGGATTGACATTGCACCCAAATCATGATGGACTGTGAATATTTCACACTGGACCTAAAGCAGTATGGGTTCTGTTCCTCACCGTTCTTCCTCCAAACCCTTGGACCTTGATTCCCAAAAGAAAGGCCCACTTTACTTTCATCGGAAAAGAGGATCGAGGAACCCAACAGTTGTAGCCCATCTCCCGGATGCATCTGAATGCGATGGTTTTTGAAATAGTGACTCCCGCCTAATTCCACTCTTTCTGGATCTTTGCCAGATTCTGGAATCTTCTCTGTTTGATAATCCACTGAAGCCCATGGTCATCTCTTTTGCTGGCGCATCTTCTGACACATTTTGCCCTTCCACTAGATTTTCCATTGATATGCTTGGACACAGAACACTCTGAACAGCCAGCCTCCTTAGCTATGAACTTTTGTGGTTTACCCATCCTATGGAGGGTATGAATGATGGTCTTCTGGCCAGTTGCTATGTCTGCAGTCTTCCCCATGTTGAACCGAACTGCAACAATAGACTATATGCCACGGACTCCCGTTCCAGCACTTCCGCATACATTACCCGGGCGGCGCACTTCCGGTTAGCAGAAATGACACGAACATAAACGAGTAAATACAATTAATAAAACATCTACATACACACCAACAATAACTCTATACACATATGAATCTATATAAACCTATAGCGGCATTTCCCCTTCGGATAGCCACAATCCATTGTCGCCCTAACCCCTCCTCAGCAGGGGAACGGAACAGCCGTACCCACCGGTTGGTGGACACAATGGAACTCACTAAGTAGTGCCAGGAGCTTGCTGCCGCTTCCCGTTTTGGGTCATTGTCATGGTCTGCTACCAGGAGCTAACGCTAACAACAACGGCAGTGGATAGGACCCGGAAGTGGCGGACGTGGGTTGTATTTTAACGCAAGTACGTCACCGCCACCCGTGGCATATACACTAGTCTATTTAACCAAACTGAAGCAATTTTATGACACCTGGGGAAACCTGTGCAGGTGCTTTGAGTTTAGAAGATGATTAGTATGTCACACTCAGTTTAAAACATTCATGCCCTGCAACATTTGGGCTGATTTCTTCACAATATTCTAATTTTTTGGAAAGGGTCTGTACAAATGCTAGTTCTACCAATGTTAATGCTAATATTGCTAATGCTAGTTTTATTACTGTTAATACAATTATATGTCCTACATCAACAATTCAATTGGAGCCAATTAGATATGACTGTCAAAGTCAACTGACCTCAGAAAACAGGAAAACTGCTAAAACTTTAAAAATGTACAGGTATTGAGCTGAACTTTGGTGTGGTAGTAGCTGTGAGTCATCCCTAACATGTACAGTGAAGGCTAACTGATCACTTGGGATCTTCTGGGATCTCAAGATTAATGAGAGGTTTATCAAAACACGTCCAGACGGTTTGTGGGATATTTAGCTAAATAATAAATAGATGAACAAGGTTTAAAACAAACACCTTGCTCAATGACTAGTACTTGGGAGCATGATATTGATATTTTTGCTTTGTTTGTTTGTTATATTTGCTTCATTCAATAAAATAAAAAAAGTACTTGGGAACATGTGTTGTGAATGACGCAGCTACTACCCCACCAATAGGTCAATATACTTGTATGTAAAAGTTATAAGAGTTACAGCAATTGTGTGACTTTAAAGCCCCACTGACATGATTTTTTAATTTTCATAAAATTGCTCAAAATATATATATTTTATCATTTATATGTTCATTTTTGCAAACAAAATGCTAAATCACTTTAATTTTGCTTTAAAAGTGATTTTGAACTTCAAGCCGTGTTTAATCATGGGAAATCCAATTACACACGAACGCACCATCTGTGATGTAACACTGGGCAGAGGGCTCTGGTCTCTTTAATAGCGGACCATTTAAAACCCGACGAATTTATCAATCTATGTGAAGATTTGAGCTATTTGTCTTCATTTTGGGAAGCAGAAAATAGTTTGGGTGATGGAACAAGAAACAACAGGATCTAATTTAGGTCTGATGCTGTATCAGACTTACCTTCATGTCGAGCTGCTCATACCTGTACACTGTGACAAGCCCAGAGCTCTGCCCGGTATGACATCACAGATGGTGCGTTCGGGTGTAATCAGATTTCCCATGATTAAACACGGCTTTAAGTTCAAAATCACTTTTAAAGCAAAATTAAAGTGATTTATCATTTTGTTTGCATAAACCATCCATCCATCCATCCATCCATTTTCTTCCGCTTATCCGGGGTCGGGTCGCGGGGGTAGCAGCCTAAGTAGGGAGGCCCAGACTTCCCTCTCCCCAGCCACTTGGAGCAGCTCCTCTGGGGGAATCCCAAGGCGTTCCCAGGCCAGCCGAGAAACATAGTCCCTCCAGCGTGTCCTGGGTCTTCCTCTGGGTCTCCTCCCGGTGGGACATGCCCGGAACACCTCACCAGGGAGGCGTCCAGGAGGCATCCTAACCAGATGCCCGAGCCACCTCAACTGGCTCCTCTCGATGTGGAGAAGCAGCGGCTCTACTCCGAGTCCCTCCCGGATGACCGAGCTTCTCACCCTATCTCTAAGGGAGAGTCCAGCCACCCTGCGGAGAAAACTCATTTCAGCCGCTTGTATCCGAGATCTTGTTCTTTCGGTCATAACCCAAAGCTCATGACCATAGATGAGGGTGGGAACGTAGATCGATCGGTAAATTGAGAGCTTTGCCTTTTGACTCAGCTCTCTCTTCACCACGACAGACCGGTACAGCGCCCGCTTCACTGCGGACGCTGCACCTATCCGCCTATCGATCTCACGCTCCAGTTTTCCCTCATTCGTGAACAAGATCCCGAGATACTTAAACTCCTCCACTTGGGTAAGGACCTCCTCCCCGACCCGGAGAGGGCACGCTACCCTTTTCCGGCTCAAGACCATGGCCTCGGATTTGGAGGAACTGATCCTCATCCCGGCCGCATCACATTCAGCTGCAAACCGCTCCAGCGAAAGCTGTAGATCACGAGCTGATGAAGCCAATAGGACCACATCATCTGCAAAAAACAGAGAAGCGATTCTAAGGCCACCAAAACGGATCCTCTCAACACCTTGGCTGCGCCTAGAAATTCTGTCCATAAAAGTTATAAACAGAATCGGTGACAAAGGGCAACCTTGGCGGAGTCCAACTCTCACCGGAAACGAGCCTGACTTACTGCCAGCGATGCGGACCAAGCTCTGACACCGGTCGTACAGGGACCTAACAGCCCATATCAAAGGGCCTGGTACCCCATACTCCCGGAGTACCCGCCACAGAACCCCCCGAGGGACGCGGTCGAATGCCTTTTCCAAGTCTACAAAGCACATGTAAACTGGTTGGGCAAACTCCCACGCACCCTCCAGGACCCTGTTGAGGGTGTAGAGCTGGTCTAGTGTTCCACGACCAGGACGAAAACCACACTGCTCCTCCTGAATCCGAGGTTCGACTATCCGACGGACCCTCCTCTCCAGAACCCCTGAATAGACCTTACCAGGGAGGCTTAAGAGTGTGATCCCTCTATAGTTGGAACACACCCTACGGTCCCCCTTTTTGAATAGGGGAACCACCACCCCAGTCTGCCAATCCAAGGGAACTGCCCCCGATGTCCACGCGATATTGCAGAGTCGCGTAAGCCAACACAACCCCACAACATCCAGAGCCCTAAGGAACTCAGGACGAATCTCATCCACCCCCGGAGCCTTGCCACCGCGGAGCTTTTTAACCACCTTGGCGACCTCAGCACCAGAGATTGGAGAGCCCGACCCAAAGTCCCCAGGCTCCGCTTCCTCAGTGGAAGACGTGCCAGTAGGATTGAGGAGGTCTTCGAAGTATTCCGCCCACCGACTCACAACATCCCGAGTTGAGGTCAACAGCACGCCATCCCCACCATAAATGGTGTTGGTCGCGTACCGCTTTCCCCCCCTGAGACGCCGGATGGTGGACCAGAATCGCCTCGAAGCCGTACGGAAGTCATTCTCCATGGCCTCTCCGAACTCCTCCCACGCCCGAGTTTTTGCCTCAGCAACCACCCGAGCCGCATGCCGCTTGGACTGCCGGTACCTATCTGCTGCTTCCGGGGTCCCACAGGCCAAAAAGGCCCAATAGGACTCCTTCTTCAGCTTGACAGCATCCCTCACCGCCGGTGTCCACCACCGGGTTCGAGGGTTGCCACCACGACAGGCACCAACAACCTTGCGGCCACAACTCCGATAAGCTGCCTCGACAATAGAGGCGCGAAACATGGCCCACTCGGGCTCAATGTCCCCCGCCTCCCTCGGAACGTGTTCAAAGCTCTCCCGGAGGTGGGAGTTAAAGCTCCGTCTTACGGGAGACTCTGCCAGACGTTCCCAGCAGACCCTCACAATACGTTTGGGTCTGCCAGGTCTGACCGGCATCCTCCCCCACCATCGGAGCCAACTCACCACCAGGTAGTGGTCAGTTGACAGCTCCGCCCCTCTCTTCACCCGAGTGTCCAGGACATGCGGCCGCAGATCAGATGAGACGACAACAAAGTCGATCATGGACCTTACCAAGCTCCGCCCACATGGCCTCGTTTCATTGGCTAATACCCATAACACGTCACAGCGCAGCTTCCACGTGCGTGCCGGTCTCACAAAACAAACGCTACGGTAGCGTTTGTGAGACCGGCACCACATGCTACTTACATTGCTAGCTAGCATACGTGCAGAATTTTTTCTGCGTCAGGGCTGGAAAAATGCTCCTCCACCGTCAGTGGGGTATCTGTACAGGAGATGTCAGGTACCCTGACCGTATTTGTGGAAGTAAAATTCACCGTTTCCCTATATGTGAAACTGAATGCCTTGCTTGGATCAAAGCTTGTGCACGACCACAAAACTGAACAATTATTTCTTTCACCAGCAGAGAAGGGTTGACCTGCTTTTGAAACCTGCTAGTTAACAACACGCGGTCACGATGAGAGAAAGCCACAGTTCACTGAACGTCCTGGAAGTTGGGAAGAAACAGCTCTGCTAACGCCACATGAGCTAGCTAACACAACGAGCTCTACTGTCGATTTCACCTAAAACTGCACAAAATCGTGACACGAAGGCTGGATTTTAACTAACACACCGGACGGCTGAGCTCGTTAGCCCTCACAAAAGTCGCTGTCGGCGTGTTTAGCAGCTAAAGCAGCAACGGCTAACCAACCACTTAAGGAATGAATGGAGATTACAGTTAGCATTAGCTTTGCGACCAAGGCACACAAACTTTTGCCAACAATAGAAATCGCTGATTTCAAAAGTAACCCTCAAAACCATGAATGCCTGACTTACCCAGCCTTGCAGAACAATAGGCATCAGTGATCCTGTCCACAGCTGTAATAATGCTGAGCCTGAGCTGTGAGCTGATGTTTTCCCTCATCAGACAGTAGCATTAGCGGTGACGCGCACGCTGTTTGGAGGCATCGCGTGGATCAAACAACTTGATAACGTCCAAAAAAATAATAACATGAACTTGTTGGTTCCCCTGTCCATTGTCATGGCTGATATTTTGTTGGAATCTGGCAGAAATGATACACTATTCGACTCAAAAATACCCTGCAGTCAGTCGACGCCATGTTTTCCATTGACACCAAAGCTGCGCTTGGGAGACGTGCAGCCATGTTGGAGCTTAGGGGGCGTTTCTGGGCGGAGCTTGGTAAGGTCCATTGAACTACGACCTAGGGTGTCCTGGTGCCAAGAGCACATATGGACACCCTTATGCCTGAACATGGTGTTCGTTTTGGACAATCCATGACGAGCACAGAAGTCCAACAACAGAACACCACTCGGGTTCAGATCAGGGGGGCCGTTCCTCCCAACCACACCCCTCCAGGTCTCACTGTCATTGCCCACGTGAGCGTTGAAGTCCCCCAGCAGAACAAGGGAGTCCCCAGGAGGCGCACCCTCCAATACCCCCTCCAAGGACTCCAAAAAGGGTGGGTAATCTGCGCTGCCGTTCGGCGCATAGGCACAAACAACAGTCAGAGCCCGTCCCCCCACACGTAGGCGAAGGGAGGCTACCCTCTCGTTCACCGGGGTGAACCCCAACGTACAGGCACCAAGATGGGGGGCAACAAGTATGCCCACTCCTGCTCGGCGCCTCTCACCAGGGGCAACTCCAGAGTGGAAGAGTGTCCAACCCCTCTCAAGGAAACTGGTTCCAGAGCCAGAGCCATGCGTTGAGGTGAGTCCGACTATTTCTAGCCGGAACCTCTCAACCTCACACACTAGCTCAGGCTCCTTCCCCACCAGAGAGGTGACATTCCATGTCCCAATGGCCAGCTTCTGTAGCCGAGGATCAGACCGCCAGGGTCCCCGCCCTCGGCCACCACCCATTCCACAATGCACCCGGATATATATATATATTTTTTTTTTTGGAGCAATTTTATGAATAGTGAAAAAATCATGTCGGTGGACCTTTAAGGTCAGTTGGCTGTGGCAGCCATCTTGAAATGGGTTGGCTCCTAAAGTTATTTTTTTTCTCATCATACAATGATCGTAATCTAAAATTCTGACATGAAAATATATTTTATTTCCTGCTATTATGACACTGAAAAATAATATATTTTTTACTTTGCCCGACAAAAGAGTGTATTTGTAGGATATTGAACATTAAAGTTTATAATTATTTAGACTTAATAATAACAATAACACCAATAACACCACCAGCCTGATCAAGAAAGGTCATCAGAGACTCTACTTCCTCAGACGGCTGAGACGAGCCGGTCTGAGAAGCTCAGTCCTCACCTCGTTCTACAGGTGTGCAGTGGAGAGCGTCCTGTGCTCCAGCATCAACGTGTGGCATGGAGGCTGCACAGTTGCAGAGAGGAAAGCTCTACAAAGAGTGGTGAAGGCTGCACAGAAGTCTGTGGGAGTCAGTCTCCCCACCATCACAGACATTTACACCTCCAGATGCAGAAAAAGAGCCACCTGCATCATGAAAGACCTCACTCACCCAGCACACTCACTCTTTGCACCACTCCCCTCGGGACGGAGGTTGAGGAGCATCAAATGTAGAACCACTAGACTGAGGAACAGCTTCTACCCTGAGGCTGTCAGACTCATGAATAAATAAATAATAAGAATAAACACTGCAAAATGTCACATCATGCTGATACTGATCTGTTTCTTGTTGCTGCGTTCATCTGTGACTATCTGCGTTCATCTGTGACCATCTGCTCATGTTCGTGCTGCTGTTTATAATGATACCCTGATGCATGCTCAATAATCCAGGTAGAAAAATCCAAAAAAGCTAAGTCTGGTCCTCTGGACATTCAAAAAACAAAACAAAACAAAGCAAAAAAAAAAAAACTGTAGAAACGTTTCGTCTTTCGTCCGAAAGACTTCCTCAGTCTGAGAAGCTGTGTTCAGCTCAGTCTTATAAATAGCACCCTCCCACAGTGGATCAACCAGTTGGCTGATGACAGCCGAAACCAGCTGCTCACATGATCAAGGAGGACCATCAGCCTGACGATGGATCGTTAACACCCTGATGGTTGTTTGCTATTCACAGAGGGCTGAGTGATACTAGCAATAACAGCATTGTAAGTGGGGGACAGTTGAACCCGGAGGCCTCCACCTCTGTTTAATGATGGACGGTTTCTTTTCACAAAGATGGCCTCCTTTACTCCTCTCTCAAACCATTGTTCCTCTCTATCAAGGATGTGAACATCTTCATCCCTGAAAGAGTGACCGCTGGCCTGGAGATGAGTGTAGACCGCAGAGTCCTGACCTGATGATGTTGATCTTCTGTGCTGGGCCATCCTTTTGGCCAGTGGCTGTTTAGTTTCCCCGATGTAAGACTGATCACAGCCCTCCTGACACTGAACAGCATACACAATATTACTCTGTTTGTGCCGGGGGACTGGATCTTGATCATGTGAGCAGCTGGTTTCGGCTGTCATCAGCCAACTGGTTGATCCACTGTGGGAGGGTGCTATTTATAAGACTGAGCTGAACACAGCTTCTCAGACTGAGGAAGTCTTTCGGACGAAAGACGAAACGTTTCTACAGTTTTTTTTTTTTTTTTTGCTTTGTTTTGTTTTGTTTTTTGAATGTCCAGAGGACCAGACTTAGCTTTTTTGGATGTTTATAATGATGTTTTTCTACTACATTAGGGCTTAGTGTATTACTAGCTGATGTCTCTCTTAGTTAATCCTAGATGTTATTATTGTTTTTCTCTTGCATTTGTTGTTGGATGTAACTGGGACCCTGTGTACATAATCTCGTTTTCAACACATGTACTACATGCGGTGCAAATGACAATAAATTCTCTCTGACTCTGACTCTTAAAAGTAATTTTAAGTAGACTGTACATTCTTTACTTGGTTCAAATGGGAACCCCTTAAGTTAATACTTGTGGGGCACAAACAGGAAGCTGAGCACTTAAATAAGTAGTGTTTGTTAAAATGCATCTTCTTTGGAGCTGTAGGACTTGACTGTCACTGCAGTGCTCAAGTGTCTTATCATCCCTACACTCCTTCTGCTCCTCAGCTATATTTAGATGAGCAGGAAACTCGACGAGACTCTCAAAGGTCGTAGATTCTTTCCAGACGTGCCAAGTAGCGTGACAATGCGTGTGAGCTTTAAAATCGCAAGCTGTGATTGCAAAGAGTCCGCAAAATGTGTCTGACCTTTTCGGCTTTAGCCAGGAAGATCCACAGTTTTCTCCACGTTGTGAATTTCTTCCCGTCACTGAAATTGTAGGCCATTTCTTTGCTGGCGTATCTGGACACCAGCGGTGAACGGTACTTCATGAACTCGTCGGCTCCCTCCATGTTATGTCCACTAATATTACAGAAAAATAACGAGCTACACAAGCTCAATGCTGCTCGTACTGTCACGTGAGACGAACATCCTGTTTTACGACATTTGAAGTTGCCGTACGGCGCAGGGGCTTGTTGTTGCGACCATAGATATCATATATAGAACACTAGATACCGCATGGCCCGCTCTCGAGATTTCAGGCGGCCATCTTGGCACTGGCCACAGCTCCAGGGTTGCCAGATCTCCAGACCGAAAGAAGCGATCAGCTCCTTCAAAACAAGCACAAACAAGCGACTTGCTCTTTCAAAAAAAGCCCCAAAAAAGCACCCCATCCCATTGTGTAAAAAAAGGCAGTTTTAAACAGTATAAACATATTTATTATGGCATTACATATAACAAGCAAAATTATACATTAAAGAACGTATTCAGTCTAAAAAATAAAAATACATTTTGCATTTTTCTCCCATCTGTGGTCGTGGTCAGATCCAGTCTTGAAGAGCACGCTCTTTCTCCCAATCTTTATTATATTTTTTTCCATATTTACCCCACTTAGAGCTCATATTAGCGTTGTCTTGTCTAGACATTTCACTAAATTCTTTAGTTTGTAGCAGGTCGCTTTTGTAAATGAGCCCTCGAGGCTCAATGAGATTTACCTGACTAAATAAAGGTTGAATGAATGAATGAATAGACAAAGAATAAATAACAATGTTGCATTTGCGTGTAGTCGGATGTCCCGTGAAGAAACACGGTTTTTAATTTTAAACTCACTTTGAAAGTAATTTTCATTAATTTATCATTTTGTTTGCTAAAAACTAACATAGTTGAATGATACAAGGTATATATGTTGTGTCACTATATGCTGCTCATGCTGACTCATCATTAATTGCTCGCGCTTATAGGAAACGGTAAAACTTATAAATATAGTTTTACCGGCTCTGACTGTCGCTTGCGCCAACTGCACCTGAACGTAACATCCGCCTTGACGTAACATACGTGGAAGGGGGACGTGACAAACTACCTACCACTCGCATTACTGCTCGACTAAAAAACAAGCACAAATAAGCGACTCAATGTCCACGAGAAGCCCAAAAAACCGCCACAAGTGGCTGATCAAATTTGAAAGCGACTCCAGGGAAAAACAAGCCCAATGCCGCTTGAAATAAGCGGACTTGGCAACTATGCACAGCTCCACTCACCCTTATATATTTGGCAGGCACAATAAAGTATCAGCGCATTTAATCAATCATAACACGCTGAATAGTAATCCTATGGTCACATATTTAAATGTTAGGAATACAGCTATTAAAACTGCATGTATAGGAACATATAGTTTAGCATATTTAAATAATTTTGGTGGAATACCATACTTAATTATATGACATGTTTAGCAAGATACAACCAAAGATGCAATTTATTCACACACACATTATGTATACATATTAGATACTGTAATTATATATACAGTATATATATATATATATATATATATATATATATATATATATATATATATATATATATATATATATATATATATATATATATATATATATATATATATATATATATATATATATATATATATATATATATATATATATATATATATATATATATATATATATATATATATATATATATATATATATATATATATATATATATATATATATATATATATATATATATATATATATATATATATATATATATATATATATATATATATATATATATATATATATATATATATATATATATATATATATATATATATATATTATATATATATATATATATATATATATATATATGTATATATATATATATATATATATATATATATATANAAATCACTTAACATTTATAAGTAAAAACAACATGGTAAGAAACACAAACAGAAGAACTCTAAAGTGTGGAAGTACAGCAACAAGACTTTTTGGCGAGCACACGCCAGAGACAAAACAAATGGTACCTTCTACATAGAAGCCAGTGTTGGGAAGAACTTCAGCTTTTATGAAGTTTAAGGGGATAAAAGACATTGACAAGGAGCCACACTGTATAAAAGCTGAGTTATTGTTTCAGCCTGGAGAAGCAAAATCAACCATCATTGCTGCCACAGCTAACCGTCGTGTTTCATTGGACTTTTGATTGAGACTAGCTGAACGATGTTCACAAAGGAGCTTCCACATGTTAAAATGTTTTTGGGGATTCTCTTTAAACAATAAATGCTCAGAGGTGTTACATCTGTATCTCCTAAACTGTGGAACAGATACATACAGACAGCTCCAACTCTTAGCTTTTGTTTTATTCCAACTGAAGATACATTCAGCATGAACATGGACATTTACCTTTTAAACATTTTAATCATTTAAAAAACTTTTTGCCTAAATTTATCGGACTATTGCTTTATTGTTTATTAGGCCCCAGCAGCAAAGTGCAGGCCTATTGTAATCGCTCTGTTCAGGCCTGAGCTGCAATTTTTTTGGCAAATGAATTGGCCTTTTGGGGGCTTTAACATACCCCAAAACTCATCAAATTTGGCTAATGCCTCAGGACTGCTAAATATTTACGTATTTTAAAGGCAACGCAAAAATCGCAAAAGAAACGCCTCAAGAGCGCCACCTAGAAATTTTCAAATCACCCTTCGCATTAACCGGCCGTGGTGTAGTGGTAATGGCAGTCGACCCCTGATCGGAAGGTTGGAGGTTCGAATCCCGCATCCGCCCACCATGTGTCGTTGTGTCCCTGGGCAAGACACTTAACCCCGAGTTGCTCCCGGTAGGTCTGGATGGCGCCTTGCAAGGCAGGCTACCACTACCGGTGTATGAATGTCTGAATGAATGGGTGGATGGCTGGTATTGTAAAGTGCTTTGGGGCTCCTCACAGGGGGCTGGAAAGCACTATATAAATAAGCTCCATTTACCATTTACCATAACCTTAGTTTGTTGTAGAACCATGACATTTGGTAAACTTGGCCAATTCCCTAAGATGCACAGAAAACCCTCTGGCACCAATGTTGCACGATAAACAGGAAGGCGGCTATTTTGGAACGCCGTCCCAAATTTCACACATTTTGGACAGTTTACAGCCTCCACATTTTAACAAACTCCTCTTAGGGATTTCATTCAATCAGTTTCCTACTTGGCAATTTGGTTCAAAAGGTATGGGGGACGAAAAGTTGGGGCCAAGATGGTGTAGAGGTAGGGCAGCCGGCTCAGGACCAGAAGGTATTGGGTTCGATCCCCGGTCACAGCATACCTCGTTGTGTCCCTGGGCAAGACACTTAACCCCAAGTTGCTCCAGGTAGGACAGGCAGCGCCTTGCATGGCAGTCTACCGCTACTGGTGTATGAATGTGTGTATGAATGGGTGGATGGTTGGCACTGTGAAGTGCTTTGGGGCCCCTCAAAGGGGGCTGGAAAGCACTATATAAATAAGCTCCATTTACCATTTAAACAGTTAGTTTTAGATCATGCTGAAGGGGTGGGGCCAGACCTCAAAATTTGACATCTCGCCATGAAAAACGAAACGCTAATATAACCTACCAGAAAACTGTCTGAGACATCAAACCTTCAGTGATTGATCCACATCTGGTCCCCTGCAAGACTGAATGGTCAAATCATGATAGCACTTAAGCCACGCCCCCTGACAACAGGAAGTGTAAGGTTTTACACTGAATGGTCCCTGTCTGACCCCTAATACCTAATCAACATGATAGTGTATCCAATGACCAAAGACATGCTGGTATAACTTGCTTTCCAACACTGACAGTTTTGGGTAGAGCATGTGGATGTTGCGACGTGGCGAAGAAGTAACGCCACGTTTAGCTCTAAATTCCACAGATTTGAACTGAGGTGCACCAAAATCAGTATGATTGATCATTATCCACTCCTTGAACTGGAATCCATGATAATTGGCCAATATCCTCCACAGTGCCCCCTATAATATCTGAAAACCTCAGCCCTAAACCATTTTTTTCAACAATAATTCTGAAACTAGGTGAACTTCTGTATCTTCTCAGGACCTATGAAAAAAATCCCTTGGAACCCTGGTCCAAAGCCAACAGGAAGGTGGCCATTTTGGGTGAAAAGGTCATTTTGGGGCGTTTCTAATTGCAATTTTTAACAAACTCCTCCTAGGGATTTTGAAGGATTCCCTTCAAACTTGATTAATATGCCCTTAACACATTGGACAGTAAAAATTATCAAAAGCTTGTGTTTTCATTTATGTTAAAGGGGCGTGGCCAGGGCCCCAATTTGCGCTTCATGCCATAAATTTCAAAACGCTATAACTTTCACATTTAAAGACCGAAATGCACTGAACTTGGCACGAGTCATCCTTGTTGGATGCCCGACAATACTCTTTGGTCATATTCTGATGTCATCAAAGCCCCGCCCCTCAAAAAAGAAAGTCACTTTTTTGACTTGGAATGCTCTGTCTCTGACACCCTTGACCTAATCAGGAACAGTTTTCGCTGGAGGATGTGGGCGTGACAGCATGATGAATTCAGAAGTGACGCCGTCGCTATACGTTTGACTCTAAATTCCACAGATTTGAACCAAAGTGCACCAAAATCATTATGATCGATCGTTATCCACCCCTTGATTAGGAATCCATGATAAATGGCCAATAGTCTCCACAGCACCCCATACATTTTCCCAGTTATATCTCATTGATACATCATCCGATCTGGACCAGATTTATTGTGTGTCATCAGTGAGCACTTCTATACACACTTGTATTGTTCTTTAAAATTCCACTTCAGTACGCCCCCTAGAATATTCCAACAGTTATAGATCAGTGATATATCATCCAATATGCACCACATTTATTTTACATCATCAGTGAGCACTTCTACACACATTTCTATTGTTGTTAACTTTTGACTCCATTGCGCTCCCTTAATTTTTCTGTTATGCTGATGACACACAGCTCTACTTGTCATCAAAGCCTAACTCCACCCACCCACCCTCCATCCTCACCGTCTGTCTCAATGAGCTAAATCACTGGTTTTCTAACATTTTCCTTTAACTAAACAGTAACAAAACAGAAATCATTCTTGTCGGTACCAAAAACTCTATCTCAAAATCAGAACATCTTCTCGTCCCCCTTAACAACTCTCTGCTATCCCCCTCCCCTCAGGTCAAGAGCCTCTGTGTCATCCTCGACACCACTCTCTCCTTCACTTCACACATCAACAATATTACTCGGTCTGCCTATTTCCACCTCCGTAATATTAACCGTCTCCATCCTTCTCTCACACCCCGCTCCACAGCCATCCTGGTGCACAGTCTTGTGACTTCCCGTATCGATTACTGCAACTCCCTTCTCTACGGCCTCCCCAACAAATCTCTCCACAAGTTACAGATGGTCCAGAACTCAGCTGCCCGTGTCATCACTCAAACCTCCTACTATAACCACATCACTCCTGTCCTGCAGCAGCTCCACTGGCTCCCGGTTAAATCACGCATCATCTTCAAAATTCTACTTCTCACGTTCAAATCTATCCACAACCTTGCCCCTCCTTATCTATCTGACCTCCTACAAATCTCCATCCCATCACGCTCTCTCAGATCCTCCTCTTCGCTACATCTCCATGTACCCTCTGCCCGCCTCTCCACCATGGGGAGCAGGGCCTTCACCTGCTCTGCCCCTCACCTCTGGAACGCTCTACCGCCAGACCTTCGAAACACCACCTCCCTTTCTCTGTTCAAGACAGCCCTGAAAACACATCTCTTTAGACTAGCTTATCATTAACTTTACTAAATGTATTTTTATTATTTTGCATTTTATAATCTTTATGTATTTTATATTTCAATTTGTCACTGATAATGTTTGCACTGTATTGGTTTGTTAAGTGTCCTTGGGTGTCCTGAAAGACGCTTTTAAATAAAATTATTATTATTATTATTATTATATAAAGTAAGACGTAACATCGCCGCGATACATTCGGTTCTAAATTCCACAGATTTGATCCGAGGAACACCAAAATCAGTATGATTGATTATTATCTACCCCTTGAACAGAAACCTATTATAACTGTCCAATAGCCTCCACAGCGCCCCTAGAATATTTAAAAATCTCAATTCCAAGCCATGTTTGGACCGATAATTGTGAAACTCTGTAAACATCTGTATCTTCTCAGGACCTACGAAAAAGTGTCTTGCAGCTTTGGTCCAAAACCAACAGGAAGTCGGCCATTTTGGGTCAAAGTTTCCTTTTTCGGCATTTCTAGTTGCGGACTTTAACAAACTCCTAGGGATTTTAAAGGATTGCCTTCAAACTTGCCCTCAACACATTGGGGACTAAAAGTTATCAAAAGCTTGCATTTTCGTAACTGCTAAAGGGGCGTGGCCAGGTCTCAAACTTGCAGTTCACGTTGTAAATTCCAAAACGCTATAACTTTCACATTGAAAGATAGAAATGCAACAAACTTGGCATGAGTCATCCCTGTTGGATGCCTGAGGATCCTTTGAGTCATGTTGTGATGTCATCAAAACCCTGCCCCCTCAGAACAGGAAGTCACTTTTTTACTTGGAATGCTCCCTCTCTGACACCCTTGAACTAATCAGGATGATCCTGTGTTACAAGACATATAACAAGTTGGTCTGACTTAATTTAAATTAAAAACAGTTTTCGCTTGAGGTTGTAGGCGTGACGGCGTGATGATCTTAGATGTGACGCCGTCGTCATATGTTTAGCTCTAAATTTCACAGATTTGAACAGAGAGTCACCAAAATCACTACAATCGATCATTATCCACCACTTGAACAGGCATCCATGATAAGTGCCCAATACCCTCCACAGTGCCCCCTATATTATTACTAATGTCATATTTCACTGATAAATCACCCAATCTGCATGGTTTTTATTGTGCTTCATCACTGAGGACTTCTTCACACATTGATATTTTGGTTTAACATATGACTCTGGTGCGCCCCTACATTATTCAAACTGTTATATCTCAGTGATAGATCATCCAATCTGTTCCAGATTTATTGTGCATCATCTGGGGGCACTTTTAAACACATTGGTGTGGTCATTTAAAATGTCACTCCAGTGTGCCCCCTAAATTAATCCAACACTTACAGATCAGTGAAATATCAATCTGCACCAGATTTATGGTGCTTCATTAGTGAGTACTTTTAGGCATATTGATAATGTTGTTGAAAATTTGACTCCCTATCTCAGTGATAAATAATCCCAACTGCACCAGATTTTTTGTACTTGATCAATGAGCACTTTGAGAATGATTGCTATTGTTGATTCATGACATCACTTAAGCACCGTCCACTCACACAAGAAACTCACGATTATTGGGTGACTCTTCCAGCTTAGTCCTATATAACATATAAGACAGAAACTGTATTCACTAACTTTTGATTACCACACATGACATGTGGAAAAGCCTAACGGAAGTGCTCATCAAACATTCGCCACAAGACGGGAAATCCAAAAAGTCCTGTGGGGAAAGCTGCATTTCAGCCAAACTTGGAAGAATTGCAGCTGGACTCGTACTTATACAGGTGAAGTGCGCACTCTGGTGAATGCATGCGGGAACGGAATGGAAGCTTTCACCATTACGAACGGGAGGCATTGCTGGAGCTCCTGAGTCCACAAGTGATTTAGAAGATTTGGCAAATGTGCACCTTGGCAAACGGGTGTGGGATGGGCACGAGAGCATTCGAGATAGCAACCGGGCGGATTAGCTGGAGCTCCCGCAGTTGCCACAATAAGGCCGGAGCGGCGCTTTGCTGCGAGGGCCTCAATGTTACTTGCAGCTTTAATTTATTCATTATTTCTGAAGATTCCTACTATAAATCAAAAGAATGTTTCCTTTAGCATTATAAAATAAAAGCTAATAAAACAAAATTTCAATCATGCTATTTACAGACATTATCGGGTATTTTAATTTACACTATTTGCAGGAAGTCATTCAGGGCTTCTGTCCATCAGAGGCTGAGCCTAGTGCTTAGGTTTCAGCTTGTACCTAAAGTCCACATCATAGGTGGGCTGCAGGATTCCCAGACCAGCTCGAGACTGGTCTAACGGAGGAACTTTGGTGACAGGGTCCAGTAACTCCATGTCAAAGTATGAAAGCATCAGAGTCAGAAATTGCTTGATCTCACACACAGCAAAAAATCTTCCAGGGCATTTTGTGACCCCAGAGCCAAAGGGCATGTAGAAGTAGCGCAGTCGCTGGCCGTTATGGTAAAATGTGGTTTTCTCTTGACCTTTCTCATCCAAGAAACGATCAAACTTGTACTCCTGCAGGGCAAGGAGAGAAGAAGAGTTGAGGAATGAGAACAAAAAATTATAATGATAGTGATGGGTGAAAATTACTTACGTAAGGATCCTCATAGATCTCTGGATCGAAGTGCAGCATAGGTGGATACAAGGCGATGACATCATCTTTCCTGATGTGGTAAGCTTCTTGGTTGTCGAGGTGGAGCAGAAAGTTTTCTTTGGCAACTCGGACATTCATTGAAGCGCTGGACAAACGCATGGCTTCCTTTATGATACTGTCTACAAATAGAAGAAACATATGTTTGGGTTCAATAGACCTCATCGTTCACAGAAACTCTTTAGTCATCCCTATCACTGTCTTTGAGATGGTCACGCTCAACCAAGTTGCAGCTTCATAGGCTCCCGGTGAACTTGATCTTTTTTAGGCCTGAGCTACGAAGCACTGTGAAGGCCTATTGTAATCGTTCTGTTCAGACCCGAGCTGCAATTTATTCCGCCAAATGAATCTGCCTTTTTGGGGCTTTGTCATATCCCAAAACTCACCAAATTTGGCGGCTGCATCAGGACTGGTAAAAATTTCCATATTTTGGGGACATGGCAAAAATCGCAACAGAAACGGCTCAAAAGTGCCACCAGGAAAACTTCAAAAGACCCTCCGCATTAGCCTTAGTTTGTCGTAGAAACATGAAATTTGGTACACTTGTCCATTTCAAGATGCACAGAAAACCTTCTGGCACAAATGTTGTACGAGAAATAGGAAGGTGACCCTATCCACCTTATTCCTGAGGGTGTCACTGTAGAAGCGATAATGTGCCGTACTTCCGTTTGACCCCGGAAGTAGAATTTTTGCATTGGCTCCTCGTTGTTTGCTTGCTAATCTGCGCGCATCGTAGAAGTTCTGTTGAAGTTCTGTTTTCTGTTATTTCGAGCTAATATTGTCACGAAGATGTCTTGAGGAGCTCGGGTACCTGTTGCGCTGTTCATGGCTGTATGAATAATCACACGAAGCTGAATTAGTGGCTGCAACTAGTGTGTGTTGAACATGCTCCGAAAACAAAAACCTGCATCCTTCTTTGTGGCTGGGCTACGAGAAACCACCTGAAAAAAGACTCTGTATCCTCCAGATGATCGAGAACACCAGGTATGATTTAAGAGACAGCTTTTAGTGTTATGATTTTATGTAGTCAGTAATTAAATTATACTAATATTTTCGTTCATAACTGGCAAATAAACACACGCACCTATATGTATGCTGTGTGTGCGTTTATTTATACATATCTATCTATATATATATATATATAATATAGGTGTGTGTTTATATATACTGTATATATATAATATAGGTGTGTGTGTGTGTGTGTGTGTTCATAAATGAACCCTAAAGTTTGTATACTGTACTCTTACTTTCAGATGGGCTTGATGAGAGTGTGGAGCTGCTCAACACCACCAGTCACATGCAGCATGACTGTTGGAATGTGGATTGACATAATGTCAGAACAAACCAACGACCTTATTCTATGGTTGCCCCGTGAAACAATTAAAGCAACATGTTTTGCAGAAAGCTAAAAACTTGGACTCCAGAAGTGAATCATACATGCAAATAACACTGTGAAATATTTATTGGCTGTTTCTCCCTCTGGAATAATCATGTTTATTTCAGATGCTTATGGTGGTAAATGCAGTGACAGGTATATAACACAGAACTCTGGGTTTCTGGACTATCTGCGTGCTGGAGATGAGGTGATGGGTGATCGTGGTTTCACAGTGAGGGACCTGCTGCAAGAGCTATGGTGTCAATGTAATCGTTCCAGCATTCACACGCAAAGGATGCCAGCTTATTTCAAGTGAGAAGTGAGAAGACATTAAATGTAAACATTTTTCTCAAACATGTACAGTACTGGTGTACTTGCTGTAAACGTAACACAACTCAACATGTTTTTTAAAGGATGCAATGTTAACTATATTACATTAGAAAAGTATTTGCTAAAATGATTCATTTGTTATGTACAATAGTTGACTGTTAACCTTCTTACAAGGTTAGGTTTTTGTGTGCACTATATCAGTTAATTTTGGATTAAACTACTGTTTCTATCTAAATGTCACTTTTGTCATTATCAAGTTTTTAAAGATCGTTTCCTGTCTATTTCATTATTTGTTTTCATTTACTGTATTTTATTAAAAGTTCTCAAGGTGCTTCATTTGTGAATCAGTAAAGTGTTTGTCAAAAGAAATGTCAAGCTCCAGGTGCTCAGTTGGTGTCCAGATAAACATCTTGCAGCTCAAAAGTCCAAAGCAACATCATTGTTAGCTGGACCTGGAGATGTGGATTTTTAATGCTTAGACTGGGCTTTATGTTTGTTTAAATAAAGTGTCCCACCTCTCTTAACATAACAGGACCAAGCTTTTTAATGTGAAGATACTAATAAGCTTCAGAGCTTTTCAGATTGCTCATCGCTTCGCCATCTGAAGCAACTGTCAAAGTAGCTAAGTATGCTAGTAGCTAAACATGCTAGTGTACGTTATTTTCGGCCACTTCTTCAAGTCGTCCTCCCACCCCTCAACAGCTGTAGGTAGCGGTAAAACAATATCTCTACATTTGAGTTGTGATAGTTTATGTTCCCACATATTTTATGACCTAAAACCTCTGACGAAAACCGGTTAGCGCGTTGCTAGCGTGTAACAAAAGTGCCGGTTCTGACTTTCAGCGGAAGTCGTTCACATAATTCGCGCAAGGCATCATGGGGCGTAGGAATAAGGTGGATTGGATTTCTGTCATAATATTCACACCTTTTTAGCTGTTTACAGCCTCTGCATTTGAATAAACTCCTCCAAAGGATTTCACTCAATCGCTTTCAGATTTGGATATTTTGTTCAAAAGGCATAGGAGTCAAAAAGTTATCAAAATGGTTCATTTTGAAGCATGCTGAAGGGGCGGGGCCAGATGTCAAAGTTGGACAGCTCGCCATGAAAAACTAAACTCTAAATGCACCTACATGAAAACTGTGTAATACATCAAACCTTCAGTGATTAATCCACATCCGGTCCCCTGCAAGACTGAATGGTCAAATCATGACATCACTTAAGCCACGCCCCCTGACAAAAGGAAGTATAACATTTTACGTCGAATGGCCCCAATCTGACCCCTGTTTTCTAATCAGCATGACAGTGTGTCCAGTGACCGAAGACATGTTGGTGTAACAAGCTTTCCAACACTGACCGGTTGAGATAGAGCATGTGGGCGTGGCGACGTGGCAAAGTAAAATGGAACGTCGTTGACATACGTTTGGGTCTAAATTCCACAGATTTGAAATGAGGTACACCAAAATCAGTAGGATCAATCGTTATCCACCCCTTGAACAGGAATCCAGGCTGATTGGCCAATGGCCTCCTTAGCGCCCCCTAGAATATTTTAAAACCTCAGCCCCAAGTCATTTTTCGACCGATAATTCTGAAACTCAGTGAACATCTATATCTTCTTAGGACCTATGAAAAAGTCTCTTGGAGCCCTGGTCCAAAACCAACAGGAAGTCAGACATTTTGGATCAAAATGTCATTTTTCGGCATTTCTAATTGCGGATTTGAACTAACTCCTCCTAGGCATTTTGAAGTATTGCCTTCAAACTTGGTTAATATGCCCTTGGACAGTATTGGACAGTAAAAGTTAACAAAAGCTTGCGTTTTTGTTTATGCTAAAGGGGCATGGCCAGACCTCAAACTTGCGCTTCACGCAATAAATTTCAAACAGCTATAACTTTCACAATGAAAGACTGCAATGTACCAAACTTGACAAGAGTCTTCTCTGTTGGATGCCCGACGATCTTCTGTGGTCATGTTTGGATGTCCTCAAAGCCCCTCCCCTAAGAACAGGAAGTCACTTTTTAACTTGGAATGCTCCCTCTCTGACACCCTTGAACTAATCAGGATGATCCAGTGTTATGCCAGGTTCCCACCAAACACGTCAAAACGCTCCCAATGCACCATGTTCGCCGCTTGTCAACAGATGTCTGTTCACACCGAACGCATCTGATGACGCGCAGTGGGAGCAACGTCTGGCTCCTTTTCCGGTCGGGTTTGTTTTGTTTTCTGTACACGGAGCAGATAAAATCAGCTGTACGTGAGCCTCGTTACTACTTGAGCTGGTTTTCTACGAGTCGAACTGCAGATCCGAAAGTCTTTGTTGAGATTAAAACGTTTTTTAATGTTTGAGGTGATCGTACGCTCGAGAAGACAGCGGCAACTGTAAAAATGCCAAGTTTCTTACCGGAGGCTGGTTTCTTCATGGAGGCTTGTTGGGGTAAGTTTAAAAAGTCCAAAAAAAGTCTGGTCATTGTTGCGTCATCACATAGCAGAGGCTCTCCCGATTGGTTGCTGCGACATGTCGAGCAGCCAAAGTTCAAATATTTGAACTTTGGCTGCTCGAAGCGTCAGCTGCTTCGGACGCGTCGCGTGCACGGAAAAGAACTGTCGCGCGTTGCCGCGCCACTCGAAATGCTCAAAACGTGCCGCGTCACGCCTCGCCGCCCCTCGTTGCGCCTCAACATAGACTTTCAATGTAAACTGGCCGCTTCCGCTTCCTGAAACGCATTTGGTGTGTACCCGGCATTAGAAGACTTATAACAAGTTGGTCTGACTTAGTTTAAATTACAAACAGTTTTCATTAGAGGGTGTGGGTGTGACGGTGTTATGATCTAAGATGTGACGTCGTCCCCATACGTTTGGCTCTAAATTCCACACACTTCAACCGAGGTGTACAAAAATCGCTATGATCGATCATTATCCACCATTTGAAGAGACATCCATGATAAGTGGCCAATATCCTCCACAGCTCCCTCTATATTATTACTAGAGTTATATCTCAGTGATACATCATCCGGTCTACACAAGATTTTTTGCGTTTCATCAATGAGCACTTCTACACACATTGGTATTGTGGTTTAACATATGACTCCAGTGCGCCCCCTAGATTATTCATAATGTTATATCTCAGTGATAGATCATCTGATCTGTTCCAGATTTATTGTGCATCCTCTGTCAACACTTTTACACACATTAGTATTGTTGTTTAAAATTTCACTCCAGTGCACCCCTACATTATTCCAACACTTACAGATCAGTGATATATCATCCAATATGCACCACATTTATTGTACGTCATCAGTGAGCACTTCTACACATATTTCTATTGTTATTAACTTTTGACTCCAGTGCATTCCCTACATAATTCAAACTGTTGTATATCAATGATAGACCATCCGATCTGTTCCAGATTTTTTGTGCATCATTTGTGGGCACCTCTAAACACATTGATATGGTTATATAACATTTGACTCCAGAGTGCCCCCTACATTACTCCAACAGTTACAGATCAAATGATCTGCACCAGATTTATTGTTTCATCAGTGAGCACTTTTATACACATTGGTATTGTGGTTGAAAAATTTACTCCAGTGTGCCCCCTATCTCAGTAATACATAATCCCATCCACACCAGATTTTTTGGACTAGATCAATGAGCACTTCGAGACAAATTGGTATTGTGGATCCATGACATCACTTAAGTCCCGCCCACTCACACAATAAATTCACGATTATTGGGTGACTCTTCCAGCTTAGTCCTATGTAACATATAAGACTGACACTGTATATGCTAACTGTATGACATGTTGAAAAGCCTAATGGAAGTGCTCTTAAAACATTTGCCACAAAAAAGGAAATCCCAAAAACTCCTGTCTGGAAAGTTCCATTTCAGCCAAACTTGGATGGCTTGCAGCTGGACTCGTATTGATATGGGTGGAGTGCGCACTCTGGTGGACGCGTGTAGGAACGGAATTAGAGTGTTCACCATTGTGACCAGGAGGTGTTCCTAGAGCACCTTAGTTTGCAGATGATTTTGAAGATTTGGCAAATATGCACCCTGGCAAATGGGTGCGGGATAGGCACAAGAGCGTTCGAGATAGCGACCGGGCGGATTAGCTGGAGCTCCCACGGTTGCCACGGCGCTTTGCTCCACGGGACTCAATGCTGCTTGCAGCTTTAATTGTTCCTGTTGTTTTTGTTTTAACCATTTATTGCACCTACAGAGCACATCCACCATACAAATATGGCTGTGAAACACTCATGGAATTTTGTGTGTTGCTACCTTGCCATCGTGCCATCCGTGCCATCCTGCCATCATGGTCCATTCCTTCCAGCCTCGGGATCAGGCCTGTCATATCAGCTGTCTCCATGATCCTCCATCTGTTTGCATGGACCGAACTCTATGGACCCGTTTGGTTCCATGGGGAAACCTGGATGTTTTCCGTCTGCCGGACCTGGTTCTGGAGTGCTGACTGGGAGGGCAGCTGCTGCTGTCATTATACCATCGAGCTGCTGATGGGACCAGCTAACTAGACAAGCTAATACTGCTAACAAGATCCTCCATCTGCCTGATCGGACCAAACTCTGTGGACCCCCCTTGGTTCTGCGGGGAAACCTTGGATGTTCTCTGTCTGCTGGACCTGGTTCTGGAGGGCAGTCTAGGAGGCAGTTGCTGTGGTCCTTATTATCATCATACCTGGACCTGGTAACAAGGCATTGTAACGTTGCTAACAACACCAGTTGCTCTACGATCTGACAGTCAACACCTGCTGGAGGTGCCTCGCTCAAGGTACCTCGCTCAAGGTACAAACAATGGCCCAAAAGCCTGGAACAGTCTCCCCTTTGAGCTGCGTGCCACCTCTGATCTGACTCTTTTCAAAACCAGACTGAAGACCCACTTGTTCAAAAAAGCTTTCAGTGTGTAACTTTTATTACTTTTGGTATTTTAGTATGTAGCATTTTTATTTCCATTGCCTTCTTTTATTGCTGCTGTTTCTTATTCTATTTTCATTGATTTATTGTTCCAGTTTATTCATCTTTTTATCCTGTTAAGCACCTTGGTCAATGCAAGGCATTGTAGTAAGGTGCTATACAAATAAAGTTTATTATTATTATTATTAACACCACACAACTAACAGCACCATGATGTCAATGGGACCATGTTGCTAAGAGAAACCTCACTGTCATCAGAACCACTCTGCTAATAGGACCATGATGCTGTAGGTTTCTTTTTTTTTCACTTTTGGCACCTTGTTTCTGTATTTTTGTTGCATGCTTTGAATAAATCCTAGTTTATGTTAAATGGTAAATGGAGCTTACTTGTATAGTGCTTTCCAGCCCCCTTTGAGGGGCTCCAAAGTGCTTCACAGTACCAACCATCCACCCATTCATACACACATTCATACACCGGTAGCGGTAGACTGCCATGCAAGGCGCCAACCAGTTCTACCGGAAGCAACTCTGGGTTAGGTGTCTTGCCCAGGGACACAACAAGGTATGCCGTGACAGGGGATCGAACCCGAGACCTTCCGGTCCTGAGCCGGCTGCCCTGCCTCTACACCATCTCGGCCCCCAGTTAGTTAGTTTAGTTTATGTTAGTGCTTGCATTAAGCGTGTAAATTATAGCCCAACAGAAACTTTGAGAATCATGCTGCTGTTCTGTGTATTGTTTTTGCACTATTAGTGACTGGCATATATCTTAGAGCTTTTAGCGTACTGTGTGACGTTTGTTTAGCATATATCTTAGATATCCTGATGCATGCTCAATAATCTAGATAGAAACAGCTAAAAAAAGTTGTCAGGTCCTCTGGACGTTCAAAAAACAAAACAAAATTAAAGCTGCAAGCAGCATTGAGGCCCTCGAAGCAAAGCGCCGCTCCGGCCTTACGGCAACCGTGGAAGCTTCACACAGTCACCTTCACGAATGGTCTCGTGCCTAAACTGCACTCGTTCAATAGGGTGTGCATTTGCCAAATCTTCAACGTCACCTGCGACCACCAGAGCTCTAGCAATGCCTCCCACTCGTTATTGTGAACGCTGTTATTCCATTCCCGTACACATCCACCAGAGTGTGCATGTGTCGAATCTTTGAAATCACTTCTGCCCATATCAGCACGAGACAGTTGCAAGCCTTAGAAGTTTGGCCAAAATCCGACCTTCCAGACGAGAGTTTTTGTGACTTCCTGTTTTGTGGCAAATGTTTGAAGAGCACTTCTTTTATGCTTTTCAACATAACTTGTGTGGTAATCAACAGTTAGCTAATACAGTACAGTTTCAGTCTTATATCTTACACAGGGCGAAGCTGGAAGAGTCACCCAAATAATCAACAGTTTCTTCTCTGAGTGCGTGGGGCTTACGTGATGTCCGGAATAAACAATACCAATGTGTCTAGAAGTGCTCACTGATCACGCACAGAAAATCTGGTGTAGCTTGGATGATGTTTCACAGATATATAACTTGGAATAATCTAGTGGGCACACTTGAGTCATATGTTAAAACACAATACCAATGTGTCTAGAAGTACTCATTGATGATGTACTATAAATCTCATGCAGATGGGATGATGTGAAACTGAGATATAACTGTTGGAATAATATAGGGGCGCACTGTAGTCAAAAGTTAAGCAGCAATACCAATGTGTCTAGAAGTGCACACTAATGATATTCAAAATATCTGTGTGGGTGGGATTGTGTGATTGTGTCTGTGTATGACTGGGTAATTGTCAGGCTGGGACTTAGACTGCCCCCTCTTGGATACAGCTGGGGTTGCTTGCATCGCGCCCCTGCCACACGACCCCCTAGTAGGGTGCACCCTTGCCTGTCGGTGCGCTTGGGGCCCTCTGTGTCTGGGGCTGGGCGCTTGGGCGTGTGTCGGCTCGGCCTGGTGACTGCCTGGTAAGACTCGGATCCTCTGGTCCTGTTGGGCCTTGGCCTGGGGGGGGTGTCCTCAGGGCTCGGGCCTCTGTGCTCAGGCCTGGACCTGCCTTGGGGCATCGGGTTCCGGCGGGGGCCTATGAGTTTGAAGCTATTGGCCCCGGGGTGTCACTGCATGTGTTTGCAGGTGCTTTTCTGGTTCTCCCCTATGGTCTGATCTGGGGGGTGGGTGAGTGGTTCGTCCTGTGTGTATGGCCCTGGGGGCTCCGCGCTCGGGGTCCCTCTTGGGGTCTTGGGCTCTGGTCCCCCCTTTTGTCTGCCTCTGGTCTTGGGGGTTGGGTCTCTGCTTTTTCACAGTCACTATTAAATGTTCTATTAGAGAAACCTTATACACTTATGCAAAGCTGGGCACCGCTAATTAAAAAATTAGTTCCACAATTTCTAAAACGCTTATTAATTTTTTTAGGTCCACAATTTCAAAAGCACAAATGTCTTATGAAAATTAGGGGAAGCTAATCTAATCCGCTATTTATATATTTCTATATTATATATATATATATATATTTATATATAGCCGGCAGCGTTATCAATATTTGCACTACACTGCCAACTGAAAAGTAACAAAAATGATCCTAAAAGGATGAAATTACAAAAATCAAAGGATTTATTTAATACTTTACGTACATATATTCTATTCGGCCACGAAATTAACAAAAAATAGAATGATCTTTTAATCCCTAAAACCACGTTTAAATCTCAAATACACGGGTGTGTCGCCACCGCATTTATACATAAAGTAACCCAAATACATGAAACTAACGACTCGCCGTCGAATGGTCGACACAAAACACACAATAAAATCCTCCGGCCACGTTAATTTGGCTTGAAACAGCGGGGTTCTCTACGGATTTATCCATTAGTAACCCAGCACAACCAACAGGCAGACACAGCGTTAGCGTCTATAGGTAGTCAACAGATTTAATGAAAAGTAACTAAAATACATAAAACTAACGACTCGCCGTCGAATGGTCGACACAAAACACACAATAAAATCATCCGGCCACGTTAATTTGGCTTGAAACAGCGGGGTTCTCTACGGATTTATCCATTAGTAACCCAGCACAACCAGCCGGCAGACACAGAGTTAGCGTCTATAGGTAGTCAACAGATTTAATGAAAAGTAACTAAAATACATAAAAATAACGACTCACCGTCGAATGGTCATCACAAAACACACAATAAAATCATCCGGCCACGTTAATTTGGCTTGAAACAGCGGGGTTCTTTACGGATTTATGAAGACACCGAGCGCAGCCAGCTACAGAATTAGCCCCTGAGTTCAACTATGACCCGGAAGTTGTCAAGATGGAATAGTCCATTTTTAGTAGGGGGATAAAGAAATCGACCGTTTTTTTATTGCTTATTTAATGATCGTTTTCATCGCAACTATAATTATTTTTATGTTAAATGTAGATTAACAAGCAGGATCAATGTTAGGAATGTAGGTGACTGGCCGGGGCGCAGCGGGGCCGGGGCCCCATGCTGATGGGATCCCCAGGCAACGCATCATTTACCTACATGGTAGATCCGAGTCTGTTCTCCGCTCTGCCCCCCCTCCCCCCTCCAACCCTCCCTCCTCTCTGCTCTTACGGTGGGGAAAAAGGTAAAACAAGCAGCATAAGAGCTTGTAAATAAGTTTATTGGTTTTTACTGATAGATAATTAGTTATTAGCGGTACTGCATTTTAAATAAAAATAGCACAAATCCGCTTATGAATTATAAAAGTTAGTCAATTCACAAAAACGCTGACAAAAAGTTTAGGTCCACTGTAAGCGGATTAGCGCTTTAGCGCTTTAGCGTCCCTAGCGTTCATCCGCCCACCTTTGCACTTATGCATGCTCTTAACCACATACAAATAGATACAGGGATGCACATGCAGGTATCATATGTAGATATGTAAATGTTTATTTGAATGTATATGTATGTGTTTTTATGTATGTATATATGGGTAGGTATGGGTATACATGGCTTTCCTTCCGGGAGTGAATGCAAGCACACCTCTGCCGTTGCTCCTCGTACTTTTTTCTTGTTTTTGTCTTATTCAGTACTTTCTGCTATTTTTTCACCGATCCTTGCTTGGGCATTTCTACTCATCAACAAACATGGATTTTACTTGGATTTACCTGCTGCCTGCTCTCGTTTGGACTCTGTTGCTTCTCATCCACCACCATCCAGCGTCTGGCCTGCTCCATTATTCTGCCGTCGAGCTCCTTCGTCTTCGTTTCCTACCGGCCGTGCCGCCGGTGCTACTTCTTCAGGAAATTGCCTTCCATCCTGGTCGGAGATACATTCACCGGGGCTCGCGCTGTCGACTCAACATTGGCAAGGCTCATCCCATAACCTCCATCTGGTCTGACTCTCGCCATTCTTCACACCGCAATGCTCGGACCTCTAACAGGAGCACATTAGCCAACCTAGCTCGGTCGACTAGCGCTCAAGTCGCTACCTCCGCCTCCTCCGTGAAGTTTGGACTTCTGAACGTTTGCTCCCTCACGGGCATAGGTCAGCTTATTCACGATCTAATATCCGACCGAAAACTAGATTTCATCTGTTTAACAGAAACGTGGCAACAACAAAATGACTTTTTTCATCTGAATGAGTCTACCCCACCGGGGATTGTTTACACCGCCAAGGCCCGAGACTCAGGCAGAGGCAGAGGTCTCGCGATGATTCACTGTGAGAACTGGAAGGTCACTCCGGTTAACACTCCTCCCTCCCCCTCCTTCGAACACACTGTGTGTCTGCTCGCTGGCCCCATTCCAACCATTGTGGGAACAATCTACTGCCCGCCAAAAGTAGACAAAAGTTTCATGAATGACTTTGCTACTTTAATGGCTCATCTAACTGCTCTTTCACCCAATGTTATCCTGCTGGGCGATTTCAACATCCATTTTGATGATGAAAACAACCCCCTCACCAGGGACTTCACATCTTGCCTGGACAGCTGCAGCTTTCAACAATTCATCAACTTTCCAACACACTTAAAGACCGTGTAAAGTAAAATAAAATTTGTGTTTTGAGTTTGTCACATGGCATAAATATGTGTTATTAATCACCCATATAAATCTGACTGATTAAAAACATTGTTTACCTTATAAAATTAAGTCTCAAATATAAGGAAAAAACATGATTTTCCCAGGGTCTGGAACGGTGGGGGCGTGTCAGCGCGTGGGCGTGGTTTCAGCGCAGTTCTGCAGCTCAGAGCAAGTAGGAGGACCCTCTCGCTCAGAGCTGAACTGTGTGTGGAGGAGGAAGACAGGTTCATCAGTAAACCTGCTCTGTTTGCTCCTTTTTCCAAGAGTTACGCTGTTTTTAGTGCACAAACAACTCTGGTTTTATTTTAAAAGTTGAGGACACAACTATAATTCATAACTCCGCTGTTCTGTGTTTAGAAGATGAGCGGACTCGCGCGGCTGCACCCGGTCCGACCCGACACATCGCATGCGGGGGCTGTGTTGGTGATTAAAATAAAGAGTAATCACGTTGATAACTAAGTATGCAATGGACCTGTCGCATTTTCTTAGCAAAAAAGGAGCTTGTGAACTTGTAGGGCACAGGCTTAGCAATAAAAAAAAGAAAGAAAAGAAACAGGAAAGGCGGCGGCGGTGTCCGGAGGCTGAGGAGGGAGACGGTCAGTAGCAGGTGCCCTGACCATTAAAACATCCAGGGAAGATGCAGGAACGAGGCATAATTGATTAGCTAGCTAACAATGAACAAAATATCTATGCTATTGCTATCTGATGCTATCTGCGATTCGCGAGTGAACGGCTCCACCCATGCGAAGAACAATTTATATGACTGGAGCAGCAGGGGGTGGGGCTATACTAATGAGGACCGCGTGACGAAACGCGGTCCCGTTTAAAACACGCCTAAAAAATCCTGAAATAGAAATATGTTTATACACAGTTTGCTCTATAACTCCAAAATAAATTGAGCTACAATTTTGAGACTTTTTACTCATTTACAAGATTACAATTATCACATTTATAATGTTTATTTAAGAAAATATTGAAATTCACTTTACACGGTCTTTAAAGGGCCACACCCTGGACTTACTTTGCTGCTCTGGACTTTCTCCTCTTAACTGTTCTTCTGATGAACTTCCATTTACTGATCACCTGATGGTTTCATTCAATGTTAATCCTAAATTTTCCTCAGATAAACCTCAACGCACTCTTTCCTTCCGTAATATCAAGAATATCAACCATGACATTCTTTTTTCTCATATTAATAATACCCTCTCCACTTTCAACTCCTCCAACCCAGATGATCTTGTCACATTATACAACACAAGCCTCACTAACATACTTAACTATGTTGCTCCTCTGAAAACCCGGACCGTTTCCTTCTCCAACTCTGCACCTTGGTTCACTCCAGAACTCCGCTCCCTGAAAACCAAAGGTCGGCAGCTAGAGCGTCTCTATAAAAAATCCGGTCTCACAATTCACAAGGAACTTTATGCAAACCACCTTATCCATTACAAGAACAGTATTTCTCAAGCCAAATCCAGCTACTTCTCAGACATCATCAGTTCCAATGTTGGTAATTCAAAGACATTGTTCTCTCCCCTTCACCGTTCTGTCTCATCTCCCAACTCTCTACCCTCTCACATGGTTTCCACAGAATTTTGCAACTCCCTGATGTCTTATTTCAATGAAAAGATTATTTCAATTCATAAACACCTTGGACCAAATACTGCCCCCAACATCCTCGTTGAACTCCCCCCTCCCTCCCTCCCTTTCTCTGTCTTCTCCCTCCCCTCTGCTGTTGACATTGCTGACATTATCAGCAAGTCCAAGTCCTCATCCTGTCAACTTGACCCATTTCCCACAGTTCTTGTTAAATCCTGTCTCCCGTCTCTGCTCCCTATCATCACTAATATCATCCACTCCTCCCTAACCTCTGGCATTGTCCCCACAGCCTTCAAATCTGCTGCCATCACCCCCATCATCAAGAAACCAGGTCTTGACTTTACCAACTTCAGTAATCTTCGTCTGATCTCCAATCTGCCCTTTATCTCCAAAATTCTTGAAAAAACTGTTGCTAGTCAACTTCACTCACACCTGTCCAACAATAACATTTATGAAGAGTTTCAATCTGGATTTTGCCCCCACCATAGCACCGAAACAGCTCTGGTAAAAATTACTAACGACCTTCTTCTTGCTGCTGACTCTGGTCTTCTGTCCATCCTTATTCTTCTTGATAGAAGTTCTGCCTTCGACACCATCTGTCATTCTATCCTCCTCAAAAGACTAGCCTCCATTGGCATCTCAGGTACCCCGTTAGAATGGTTCAACTCCTATCTCTCTGATCGCACTCAATTCATTCAGCTTAAATCCTTCTGTTCCCAGTCTTCCCCTGTCTCCACGGGTGTCCCCCAAGGCTCTGTCCTCGGACCCCTCCTCTTCATCATTTACCTCCTTCGACTAGGTCACATCTTCCGCAAATACGGTGTCCATTTCCACTGTTATGCTGATGACACACAGCTCTACCTGTCATCAAAACCTAACTCCACCCACCCACCCTCCGTCCTCACCGACTGTCTCAATGAGCTAAATCACTGGTTTTCTAACAATTTCCTTCAACTAAACAGTAACAAAACAGAAATCATTCTCGTCAATACCAAAAACTCTATTTCAAAATCAGAACATCTTCTCGTCCCCCTTAACAATTCTCTGCTATCCCTCTCCCCTCAGTGTCATCCTCGACACCACTCTCTCCTTCACTTCACACATCAACAATATTACTCGGTCTGCCTATTTCCACCTCCGTAATATTAACCGTCTCCATCCTTCTCTCACACCCCGCTCCACAGCTATAATGAAGAGCAATTTATTGATGTAAATATAACAGATGATGATCTTTCTATAATACACATAAACTATAGAAGTATAAATGCAAATTTATCATACATGTTAGATAATCTCAAAAAAATTATAAAACTTTCAAAATAATAGCATTGTCGGAGACATGGCTTAATGATGATAATATAAGTAATATATATATTGAAGGATATGAATTACATCATATGAATAGGAAAAATAAAAAAGGCGGAGAAGTGGCTTTATTTATAAACAAGGAAATAAAACGTAAATCAATTAAAGATACGTCAATTGTTGTTAACAATATGATGGAAATGATCACAGTGGAAATTATAAACAAATCTGGAAAAAAAATTATAATTAGTTGTGTCTACCGATCACCATGTTCAAAGATAGAGACATTTAATGATAAAATATTGGAATTATTAGTTAAGAGCAGAAATAAAAAAGTTTTCTTATGTGGAGACTTCAACATTGATTTAGGTAACAAGACAGATTGTAATAATATCAGTATATTTGTAAACTCAATGTATAGTTTAAATTTATATCCGTTAATATCAAATCCGACAAGAATTACAACCCAAAGTGCTACATTAGAGTCAGAGTCAGAGTCAGAGAGAATTTATTGTCATTTGCACCGCATGTAGTACATGTGTTGAAAACGAGATTATGTACACAGGGTCCCAGTTACATCCAACAACAAATGCAAGAGAAAAACAATAATAACATCTAGGATTAACTAAGAGAGACATCAGCTAGTAATACACTAAGCCCTAATGTAGTAGAAAAACATCATTATAAACAGCAGCACGAACATGAGCAGATGGTCACAGATGAACGCAGATAGTCACAGATGAACGCAGCAACAAGAAACAGATCTAATTGACAATATCAATTTTCGTAAATGAGCCCATGAGGTTCAATAAGATTTACCTGACTAAATAAAGGTTGAATGAATATATTCACAAACATAACAGATGGGGAGGTGATAAGTGGTATATTGATGATGGATATCAGTGATCATTTACCGGTTTTCTCAATTTACAAAAGTGATGATAGCAAACCAACAACAATTAAAAGAAAACATAATACTGTATAATAAATACATTTAAAAAAAGCATTAGACAAATTCAAAGAAGATCTAGACATACAAAAATGGGATGAAGTTTATGTTGATGACGTAAACAAATCTTACGATGAATTTATGAGGATCCTTGAAAATTTGTTTTAAAAAAATTGTTTGCAAAAAATCTACATTAAAGATAAAAAAGTTGAAGATCATCCTTGGATGACTAATGGATTAAAGAATGCATGTAAAAAAAGAATAATATTTATTCACGTTTCTTAAAATCTAGAACACGGGATGCTGAAGAAAAATACAAAAAATACAAAAATAAGTTAGTAGGGATTATAAGAAAACATAAGAGGGAATATTACAGCCAATTATTACATGATGGCGACATGGCGAGTAATTAACAGTGTCCTAAATAAACATAAGGGCAACATGGGATTGTCACAACATTTTGTAGAAAATAATGTTGAAATTCATGATGATAAAGAAATTGTAAATTGTTTCATTATTTTGTAAATGTGGGATCTAATCTTGCAACCTCAATTCCTATAATGGATGAAAATGTGAGTTATTTAATCAGCGGTTATGTAAACAGTATGTTTCTAAATGGAACTACTAAAGAAGAAATAATGAAGGTTGTTGGACAATTTACTGATAAAAGATCTAAAGACTGTGATGATATGGATATGATGGTTGTGAAGGAGATAATAAGTCATATTATAGAGCCATTCACATACATCTGTAATTTATCATTTTCTAAAGGTATATTCCCTGAAAAAATGAAAATTGCAAAGGTGGTTCCAATTTTTAAAAATGGTGAGAAATGTTTATTTATAGACCTGTATCTTTGAAATGTTTATTTATAGACCTGTATCTTTGTTGCCACAGTTTTCAAAAATCCTTGAAAAATTATTTGTGTCCAGATTGGACAAATTTCTTGATAAAAACAATATCTTGAGTAATAGTCAGTATGGTTTTAGATCAAATAATTCGACAAGTTTGGCTCTTATGGCATCTCAGGTATCCCGTTAGACTGGTTCAACTCCTATCTCTCTGACCGCACTCAATTCATCCAGCTTAAATCCTTCTGTTCCCAGTCTTCCCCTGTCTCCACGGGTGTCCCCCAAGGCTCTGTCCTCGGACCCCTCATTCAACCTTTATTTAGTCAGGTAAATCTTTTGAACCTCATGGGCTCATTTACGAAAGCGACCTGCTAAAACTAAAGAACAATGAACAGCAGTGATAGAATTTCATTAAACAATAAACAAACAAACAATAAACAATAGAAAACAAAAAGAGAGAAAAAAACAAAAGATTTTTTTTTTTTTTTTAACAAAGTATCAAAAAACTAGCAAAACATTATAAGGTAGACGTATAAAATCAAAGACAGGAACAAATCTGCATTGGTTTTTGCCAGGATTCCAACAGATTCTGAAAACCATTTAGAGAAGTCAAGGTCGAGAGCTTCAGATCTTTTTGTAAGATATTCCATGAAGCAGGAGCAGAATAGGAGAAGGCCCTTTTTCCAAGTTCAGTCCTCACTGACGGAACACTGCAGGTAATCATGTCCTGAGAGCGCACACTGTAGCTGCACTCACGCAAAGACATGTAGGAGGAGATGTATGAGGGCAGCAGACCAAGAAGTGATTTAAAGATGAAAATGTACCAGTGGAAGAGTCTGCGTGAGGTTAATGATGTCCAATTAACCAGTGAATACAGGGTGCAGTGGTGGGTACGATAATCACAACCAGTTATGAATCTTAGTGCACCATGATAGACCACATCCAACATCCGCAGGGTGCTTGTAGGAGCATTCATGTAGAGAATGTCACCGTAATCAATGGAGGGAAGGAAAGTCACAGATACAAGGCGTTTCCTAACATTCAGTGTTAGACATGATCTGTTTCTGAAAAAGAAACCCAGTTTAACTTTCAATTTCTTCACTAGGTTTTCCACGTGGAGTTTAAAAGAGAGATGTGAATCGATCAGGATACCCAGATATTTATAGGAATCAACAAACTCAATAGGGACACCATTTGAAGATAAAATCAGAGGAGGATCTGCTCCTCTTCCCCTCCTCTTCATCATTTACCTCCTTCCTCTATGTCACATCTTCCGCAAATACGGCGTCCATTTCCACTGTTATGCTGATGACACACAGCTCTACCTGTCATCAAAACCTAACTCCACCCACCCACCCTCCATCCTCACCGACTGTCTCAATGAGCTAAATCACTGGTTTTCTAACAATTTCCTTCAACTAAACAGTAACAAAACAGAAATCATTCTTGTTGGTACCAAAAACTCTATTTCAAAATCAGAACATCTTCTCGTCCCCCTTAACAACTCTCTGCTATCCCCCTCCCCTCAGGTCAAGAGCCTCGGTGTCATCCTCGACACCACTCTCTCCTTCACTTCACACATCAACAATATTACTCGGTCTGCCTATTTCCACCTCCGTAATATTAACCGTCTCCGTCCTTCTCTCACACCCCGCTCCACAGCCATCCTGGTGCACAGTCTTGTGACTTCCCGTATTGATTACTGCAACTCCCTTCTCTATGGCCTCCCCAACAAATCTCTCCACAAGTTACAGATGGTCCAGAACTCAGCTGCCTGTGTCATCACTCAAACCTCCTACTATAACCATATCACTCCTGTCCTGCAGCAGCTCCACTGGCTCCCGGTTAAATCACGCATCATCTTCAAAATTCTACTCCTCACGTTCAAATCTATCCACAACCTTGCCCCTCCTTATCTATCTGACCTCCTACAAATCTCCATCCCATCACGCTCTCTCAGATCCTCCTCTTCGCTACATCTCCATGTACCCTCTGCCCACCTCTCCACCATGGGGAGCAGGGCCTTCACCTGCTCTGCCCCTCACCTCTGGAACGCTCTACCGCCAGACCTTCGAAACACCACCTCCCTTTCTCTGTTCAAGACAGCCCTGAAAACACATCTCTTTAGACTAGCTTATCATTAACTAAATGTATTTTATATTCTTTTGTATTTTATATTCTTTATTCATTGTATACAGTATTTCAATCTGTTCCTGATGATGTTTGAAATGTTTGTTTGTTTTTACACAATCTCTGTGATATGTTCTTGCTGTGAAGTGTCCTTGGGTGTCCTGAAAGGTGCTTTTAAATAAAATGATTATTATTATTATTATTATTTATTATTATTGTTAGTATAGTTTATTTATTGTAAAGAGTGCGGTTTATTTAAAATATCATCCAAATGGGTCACTTATTTATTTTTATACAAACATATTGTTTATTTGGCATATTTTCAAAATAAACATTTTGTACGTCTTTATTTTGTCTTTTTCTGTACCGAAAATAAACCCAACCGAGCCCTCCTTGAAACTGAACCGAACCAAAATGTGATTTTAGCGTACCGTTACACCCCTAATATATATGTATGTACTGTATAAATATATGTGTACATTGTATGTATATATGTATATATATGTATGTGTATATTTATGTATGTGTATATATATACTGTACATGTATATATATTTTTCATTCATTCAACCTTTATTTAAACAGATAAGTCAAATTGAGCCTCGAAGACTCTTTTACAAGTGAGATATGTTGGACAGACAATAAAAGTGGTGGAAAATGACACATAGGGTTTGGAGACAAAAAAAATCCTAATACATTTTTGACCTCTGTTTGAAGGTGGGAGTGGGGGGTTGGGGGGTGGTGTATTCAAAGGCGGTGAGCAGCCAGCCTGCAGAGGCACTGCAGAGTTCAGATAAAAACACTCGGTTCATATACAGTAGTTCCATCTGGAGAGATCTGTGCACACTCGGGGGTCTGCCGAGGACGGCCAGAGGCGAATCCAGAGTCCTGAAATTATGACAGAATGTTTATTCAGCTGGGCTCCTCTGAAAATTCCGTGAAATTCCTCAGACTAAGGTTTGGCAGGGGTGAGAGCATCAGGTTTACAAAACTTCTAGAGGCGTGTTGAGATAAGACGGCATGTCAAGGCTAGTCAGGGAGCCGAATGTCAGATAAACACGATGGTTTTGGGGACAGACAGAACTTTAATGACATCTACATCTTTAATGACCTCTGTGTCGGTCCACTTGCTTCCGAAATGTCCAAATTAAAATGACCATACCAATGGAACATGCCTGAGAAAATCCTCGAGATCTAATCGTGGGGCGGCCGTGGCACAGTGGTAATGGCAGTCAACCCCCGATCGGAAGGTTGGAGGCTTGAATCCCGCGTCCGCTCACCATGTGTCATTGTGTCCCTGAGCAAGACACTTAACCCCGAGTTGCTCCCGGTAAGTCTGGATGGCGCCTTGCAAGGCAGGCTACCACTACCGGTGTATGAATGTGTGTATGAATGGGTGGATGGCTGGTATTGTAAAGCGCTTTGGGGCTCCTCACAGGGGGCTGGAAAGCACTATATAAATAAGCTCCATTTACCATCCATTTACCATTAATCCGTTTAGCTAAAAGTCTGGGTTCTCGAGACATGAACCAAGCTGTCACATAAGGCAGGCAGCCTGACCAGATCCAGATTTGTTGCCGATGTCTTCCTTGTGTGTTGATAGACCAGGAACCAGCCAAATCCAAAAAGCAGGAACCAGTTACCATAAATCCAATTAAATGTGTCCTTAAGATCTACAGATGACAGCAGAGATAGACACATCATCAAGTCTTCCAAGTCGATGAGATATCCAGCTGAGTGCATGCCAACAGGGCAAATTGGCTCGACTACAGCCTTTCTTCTCTTTAACACTGGCACTACCAGATTTTTTGACAATCCCATGGGTTGCATAGGTAAAATTGTCTTTTTGACAGCATCTGGTAGTGCCAGTGTTTTAAAGAAATGTTATCAGTTGTGGTGAGGGACCAACTGACCAAATTGAAGTCCATAGTTATGATTCTGAATATTTTGTTGAAGAGAGGCTCTCAGACAGTTTCACAGACAAGACAAAGCAAAAGCAAAATGGAGACAGAGAGGATACGTCTGCCCTTGAGAAGAGCAAGTATTGAATATGATATATATATATATTATGTAATATACTGTATAATATATATATATACTGTACAGGTATATATAATATATATTATATAATATAAAATATAATGTATATATTTATATACTATTCTTACTTTGCGGGTTTTCACTTATCGAGGGGCTTCAGGGTATATATACTGTACCACTCAACAGGTCATGAGTGGTAATCCACAGTTAGTGAATACAGCTTCAGTCTTATACATTATATAGGATGAAGCTGGAAAAGTCACCCAATAATCGTGAATATCTAGGGGGTGCACTGGTGTCAGAGTTAAATAACAATAAAAATGTGTGTAGAAGTGCTCACTGATGACGTACAATAAATATGGTGCATGTTGGATAATATATTGCTGATCTGTAAGTGTTGGAATAATGTAGGGGTCACACTGGAGTGAAATTTTAAAAAACAATACCAATGGGTTTAGAAGTGCTGACAGATGACGCACAATAAATCTGGAACAGATTGGTTGATTTATCAATGAGATGTAACAGTTTGAATAATATAGGGGGCGCACTAGAGTCATAGTTGGAGGATGGATGTAAGGGGAGAAGGGAGGTCATCTATTATTTTTTTTAAATAAGATAAATAAAATAAATAAAGAAGTGCTGACAGATGACGTACAATAAATGTGGAACAGATCGGATTATCTATCGATGAGATGTAACTGTATGAATAATGTAGAGGGTGCACTGGAGTCATCTGTTAAACCACAATATCAATGTGTGTAGAAGTTATGATGAAGCATAATAAATCTCGTGCGGATCGGATGATGTATCACTGAGATAAAACTGTAGTAATAATATAGCGGGCGCTGTGGAGGGTATTGGCCACATATCATGGAAGCCTGTTGAAGAGATGGATAATGATCGATTGTAGCGATTTTGGTGCACTTCGATCAAATCTGTGGAATTTAGAGCCAAACACATGGCGACGGCGTCACTTCTGAGATTGTCACACCACCACACCAACATCTTCCAGCAAAAACAGTTTGCGCTTTAATGCAAATCAGACCAACTTGTTATACTTCCAACATAGGATCATCCTGATTAGTTCAAGGGTGTCAGAGAGGGAGCCTTCCAAGTAAAAAAAGTGACTTCCTGTTCTGAGTGGGTGGGGCATTGATGACGTCAGTATATGACCACAGAAGATCATCGGGCATCCAACGGGGATGACTCATGCCAAGCTTGGTGCATTTCGGTCTTTCAATGTGCAAGTTAAGGGGTTTTGAAATTTATGGCATGAAGCGCAACTTTGAAGTCTGGCTACGCCCCTTTAGCATAAACGAAAACTCGAGCTTTTGATAACTTTTACTGTCCAATGTGTTATGGGCATATTAACCAAGTTTGAAGGCAATCCTTCAAAATCCCTTGGAGGAGTTTGTTAAAATCTGCAATTCGAAACGCCGGAAAATGACACTTTGACACAAAATGGCCGACTTCCTGTTGGTTTTGGACCAGGGCTCCAAGAGACTTTTCATAGGTCCTGAGAAGATACAGAGGTTCACAGAGTTTCAGAATAATATGTCCAAAAATGGTTTGGGACTTAGGTTTTAAAATATTCTAGGGGACGCTATGGAGGCTATTGGACAATTATTGTGGATTCCTGTTCAAGCGGCGGGCAATGATCGATCATACTGATTTTGGTACTCCTCGGATCAAATCTTTGGATTTTAAAACTGAACGTATGGCGACAGCGTTACGTGTTACTTTGCCACGTTGCCATGCCCACATGCTCCACCCGAAACAGAAAGGTTGGAACGCAAGTTACACCAACATATCTTGGATCACTCGACACACTGTCATCCTGATTAGGTAACAGGGGTCAGATCGGGACTGTTAAACTTTACACTTCATGTTGTCAGGGGGCATGGCTTAAGTGATGTCATGATTTGACCATTCAGTCTTGCAGGGTACCAGATGTGGATCAATCACTGAAGGTTTGATGTATTAGACAGTTTTCGTGTAGGAGCTGTTAGCGTTTCGTTTTTCAAGGCAAGATGTCCAATATTGACGTCTGGCCCCTTCCCTTCAGCATGCTTCGAAACAAACCATTTTGATAACTTTTGGTCCCCCATGTCTTATGAAGAAACTGGCCACGTTTGAAACCGATTGAGCAAAATCCCTAGGAGGAGTTTTTTCAAATGTGGAGACTGTAAAGAGCCAAAAAGGTGTGAAAATTTGGACAGCATTCCAAAACGGCCGCCTTCCTATTTATCGTACAACGTTGGTGCCAGGAGGTTTTCTGTACATGTTGTTGAATTGGACAAGTGATTATGGATTATTAGATTATGGAATGGCTTGGAGAATGTAGTTAAAAATGCCAAGTCAATGTTTACATTTAAGAAAATGATCAAAACAAATGTGTTAAAAATATATATATGAAATAGCGTAATGTGTATTGTATTAGTTAGAAAATTAGAAAGAGTTAGTCATTTTGTACTGTTGGTTGAAGATTATTATTGTTTAATCTGATTGTTGGAAAAAAGGGGCAGATATAATAAGATTTATTCTTCTTTCTGCTACCTTTCATTTTTTTATATTTTGTACATTATCATTTATGGGATTGTCTTGTATTGTTTCTTTTGTAAAAAAAATGAACAAATTTAATAAACATAAACATAAACTTATTTTTATCTCTTTGTTTTATTACAAGTCTGGGACAGAGGTAGCTGCTCTCTTTGTCCACTTCAGGGACAGACATCCACCAGAGATCATCTGCAGCTAAGAAGTGTGTGATGACTGAACTGAACTGAACTCTGAACTGTTCCAGCACCTGTCCCACTTGGAGGAGCAGGTCCAAGAAGTTGTGAGTAATGAGGACAAATACAGCCACACTGCTGCTACTGGACAAAAACTTGATTAGTTAGATTGTAAACAGTCTGTTGCTGCTTATTGTTCTGACTGTTATTGTATTTATTAAGATTTTTATTATTGTTAATATAGTTTATTTATTGTAGAGTGCTGTTTATTTAAAATATCATCCAAATGGGTCACTTTTATTTATTACTACAATACAATACAAACATATTTTTGGCATATTTTCAAAATAAACATTTTGTAAGTCTTTATTTTGTCTTTTTTTTTGTACCGAAAATAAACCGAAAATAAACCGAACCGAGCCCTCCTTGTAGTTGAACCGAACCGAAATGTGATTTTAGCGTACCGTTACACCCCTAATATATAGTATATATATATATAGTATATATATAGTATATATATATAGTATATATATATATATAGTATATATATATAATATATAGTATATATGTATATAGTATATATATAGTATATATGTATATAGTATATATATATATATATATAGTATATATATAATATATATATATATATATATAATCTTTTAACATGGGTAACATTTTCAAAAGTGAAGCCATTTGTAATGGGAGTGCTGGCAAGGACCAAAGTTGTTTTGGTCAAAAATATTAGTTTCTATGATCTATAAGAATAATAATAATAACGATAATAATAATAATGTCAGACAATGTCGTCACTGCATGTTTCCATACAATGGCAAAATTAGTCTCTGCATTTAACCCATCCACCATCAGGTGGTGCAGTGGGCAACTATTGAAAGCACCCAGGGGGCATTTTGGGGATGGGGATGAGGTGTGCTACCCAGAGACACCACAAGGTATGCAGTGACTGGGATTGAACCTGGGTCTTTCGGGTCCCAAGCCGGCTGCCCTGCCTCTACACCATCTTCCTATGTTCCTATTTTTCTTTTGTTTTACTTTTCTTTATTTGATATATATATACAGGTAGTCCTCGACTTACGATGGCCTCGACTTAGGGCAATTCTGTGTTACGAACGCATCTTATTAATAAAAATATATTAAAAATTTAAAAATTTAAAAAAATTTAAAATCTTATTTATGTGTTTAAATGTTCTTGATTTCATGTGTACAGCACTTTTTTGCAGCTGTGGTTGTTTTAAATGGCTTTATAAATAAAGTATTATTATTATTATTATTATTTAGAAGCCGATTTACGCAGTTTGCGGCAGTTTTCGGCAGTGTCCGCCAGTTTTCGGCAGTGTCCGCCAGTTTTCGGCAGTGTGTCCGCCAGCTTTCGGTTAGCTTCGGTTAGCTCCGGCCTCGACAGCCGGCTTTGGAGGACCGTGTGTCCGATCAGAGGTTGCCTCATACGGATAAAAATGAGCTGGAAACGCTCGGTGAACTCTGTGGACGTCTCAGGCCCGGAGCAGCAGCCGCCGATCGCTCCGCCGCGCTGCATCCCACCACGCCGGCCGACACCACCAGCTCACCGCGGGAACACCGAGCTAACATGCTAACGCGGAGAAACGCCCAGTAAGTTATTAACTCTTTTCCCCCTCATTATGGCTCCAAATGTATGGAGCTAACATGCTAACAGTCCTTCTTGTAAACAGTTTGGACCGTGTGAAGCAGCTGGAAGCTGCAGAGCTCGGAGGTACAACGAGCTAACATGCTAACAGGCTTTACCAGCTAACAGTAAGAAATTAACTATTTTTTTCTTTCATTATCAAAGTCAAAGTCAAAGTCAACTTTATTGTCAGATCTGCAATATGTACAGTGCAGGACATACACAGGACCGAAATTGCGTTTCTCTCAGTCCCTCGGTGCAACAGTAAACATCTAAACATTGAAACACTGAAACATATAATAATAGACATAAGCATTAGTCTCCATTATGTCTCCAAATATACTGTATATGTTTTTTGTACTGTGTTAGGATAGGCGAAATGCTTGGTAACTGTACAGTACTGTACATGTACGTGTATAAGTGGCGACCCGTGTGTTTTACGGCGATTTTCGACATGCGAACGGCCAT